>JAGKTI010018785.1:0-17444 GCA_018397915.1 Birgus latro | reverse complement strand
TTTTTTGGTTAAAATTCAATAAATTCATGCTATGTGTGCATTATTTATGTGAAAATGGACCTAAATAAGTAATATACATGTCCACTAGGGAGGTAGGAAGGTAGTTTTCTGATTTAGGTTAGGTTAGGTTAGGGTCATGAAAAACCAGTGCTGGAGCTTCAGGACCAATATCCGGACAAAACCAATATTCGGACATGCCTTTGGCTCTATTACAACGGATATTGGAGGGATTACTGTAATTATTCCCCTGTACAAAGGAAAAAAGTGATAGGTGGGGGCACTCACCATCCACTCACTTGATGCAGTGCTGCTCTCGGGTGCCTGCCCTTTCCTCTCTTCCTTCCTTCTTTCCTTCCATTCTCTTCTGTCTTTCTTTCCTTCATTTTTTCCTCCTCCATCTGTCTACGGGTGACTCTACACTTAGTGACAAGCCAAATGGTTTTCCATACACCAGGAAACCATTCATTATGCTGGATGATAACCATATAAGCAAATCATGGCACCTGGTGGTTTAGTAAGTAATTAAGGCACTCCATTCGGACTAAGCCAGTGTAGATTTATATCCAAGGGGTGATTAGGGCTTATTGCTTATGTAATGCCACTCAGGGATGAGTGAGGCTGGTCACTCTCATTTTAAATGTCAGGACCAACTTGCTTAGCCCCGGGCTCCTATGCTTCTTATGGGGAAACAGGATTAGATGATGTTTATATGATGATGATGATGTTGCCACCACCTAACTTGAGGCAAAAAAAATTAACCCTTATGCCACATGTATCATAAGGGTCACATTTGGATGGGAAAAAAGAGAATGTAAGCCTTTCTTGAAGTGACAGCAGTTTTCACACAGTCAATTTATTTTTTTTCTCAAGGCTTCTCAAATGCCACTGTCTTATGTCTGTTTTATCTCTGAACAGTAAAACATGTCTTTTGAAAGCATAGTAGTGAGTACGTATGGTTATACAAGTGGTAGGTAGTGGTAACCTTCATCCATGCACTTGATTTAATGCTGCTACTTCTTTCTTCACTTTGTTCCTCTTCCGTGTTCCCCTCCTTTCTTCCTATTTCTCCCATCCTTCTTGTCACTTTTTATTTCTGTTCTTTTCATGTCAGGTGACTATGCAATGAATGACAAGCCTAATGGCTTCCATTAACTCAGTAAACAATTTGCAAAGCTGAGTGACAACCAAATAACAGAGTGATGTGGAGCCTACCATGGTGCTTCTTTTAAATGAGTGATCCAGGAACCAAACCTCCACATCTCACTGTGGTGAGGTGCTGTCCACTGCAAGGAAACATTAGTTCACTGCACATGACAGCCCTGCAAGGGCTGTTGCTTGCCTGTGACTGATGGGTCTGTTTGGCCAGACAGACCGGGGTTACTCAGCAACAAAGACAACAACATGACACACAACAATACTGTTACTACCAACTCTCACTAACTCATTTCTGAGCTAAGCACTTGATCTGAGCAGAGGAAACCAATTCTTATACATGCAGGGATACCAATGTCAGGAATGTCTCATGTGCATTTTATCAAATGTCTCAGTCATTGTATAGCCTCATTTCATCCAGGAGTTATAACACTTTCTTTACTACATTAGCCTCGTTTCATGCAGGAGTTATAACACTTTCTTTACTGCATGTACAATAAGTTTAATTTGCTTTACCTTGTATGAGATGAGTCCAAAGGGGGCTGCTGGCAAGTTAGACAAATCTTCCTTATCACTAACTGTCCTCAGTTTTGACCGGTCAGTTGTGACAAGCACTGGCACCTTGTTTTTTCTCTGGAAAAATAATACAGACCAGTTATACAAAACTGTAACACTAAATTAGGTAGCTATGTGTACTCTTTTCACTTTAACTTGGCCTAAAATTAACAGATATAGGAACTAGAACATGAAGCATGTCACAGAGAAAAGCTTCCGAAAGTATACAGAGCTGCAGTACAGTCCTGTTATTCTGCCACAGAACTACAAGAAAAAATGTCAGGGAGGACAAAACTCTCTGCCAAGTTAAGGCATGTAGACTACAATATGCTACATCATCATCATTTTTTTCCCACTTAAGGAAGGGGTGGGGAAGGACCCTAGAATAATGTCTACCTCACAGGTATAACCATCAGCACCCTTTTTCTTTCCATCACTGGTGCACTTCACAAAAACAAATCAATTGCAAATAACATCCTGTGGATCAGGTACCCAGAATTATAAGAACATACAACATACATGGTTTTTTTAACATGAACAGAGGAATGAAGAAGAAATTTTAAAAAATAATAATAATAATCCATACACTAGATTACAGGTGTCCTTCATTCATAAAAATAAGGGAGGATGGGAACAGAAGGTGTGATATCTAATGTGCATGTAGTGTGGTGAAGACAGTTGGAGGTAGAGGTTCATGAGAGTATGCTGGCCTACTCTATGTATTAGTGATACTCTGAAAAAGGTCAGCAAAGGGGGATGATCAGGAGCTAGTCCTGAGGGCTAGTGAAACAGGAGCTCCAGCTCTCCCTGTCACCAGCTTTCCCATGCCCCTAGGGAGTACTGCCCTGATCAGCTGGAGCTACATACAGTAAGACCTCCCTAAGTCAGCATAATAGGGGCTGAGGCCTTGCCAACCTGGGCAAACTACCAACTTATGAGAATCACCTTTTCCCCCCCAGAAAGAAACAAAACAAAGTGCCTAAGATCACTTACCATGTTTGCACACAGTAGCAGGGTGTAATCCAAGCATAGAGGAGGCCTTTTGGTAGGGTGTAGAGGAGTTAGGGTTGTTAACAGTCGGCATTTTGCCGACTTATGTTCAAATTCCCCAACTGTTTTTTTGCCATATGGACAATTTTTGAAAATGATTTTTTGAATGAATATTTTACAGCCGTGCCAACTTATATATAATTCTGACTAAGGGAAAGCCGACTAAGGAAGGTTTTACTGTACGTTACGTGCATATGTAAAAATGACACCATGGTTCCTGTTAACTAATCCCCATATAAATGTTGGCCATAGTACAGCTGATACCTTTTATGGACTGAAAGCTAAACCAGGTTCCACAACAGCTACAGTCATGCCTCGTTGTATGATGAGGTTGAGGTTGTGTCAAGCAATAGCCCGTCACATAGTGATTTATATGCAACAAACCCTCACTGTGTAAAACCTTGATATAATGGATTTTGGATTTATCAAACACCTCGGAGACCACCAAAATTATTGGCTATACTGAACAATGGTCAATAACTGGGGAACATCACACAACCCTTCTGAACTGCTCCCCATGCGTGGGATGGCTTCTGTATGTTTTCAGTGAAATGCAGAGTAAATTTTGGTCTATAAAGGGCAACTGCAGTTTTCAATATTCACCAGGTTTGGAGGCACATAATGCCTGTTAATTTTAAGGACGTACAGTATTTTCAGTATACTGGTACATCCTGCAGTACAAGGGCTCCCTAAACCAGAAACTAATGATCTAAGCTTGGGCAATTTTGACCCAGTTTTGGTATCCAAGCTTCACAAGTCCACAGTTATGAGAAGAAGTTAAGCAGCAAGAAAAAAATTCAAAAGGCGCACCACGACCTTCCGCAAAGTCAGCTGGGCTGTGATATAATGTGCAGGGATTGAGTTTGTAAGCTACACACACTTCTCCCCATCCCACACTCCTGCCTCATTCAGCTTCATTCTTGTGTTGACTGTCATGTCTAGAAGCATCTTTTCTCACTCCCCATTTCATCCCAGAACTCTGACCATGCAGTTCCAAACTAGCTTAAGTACAATGCCTATGTGCCCAAAAAGGCTCTTCCTGGCATTAAAAGTCCCTAAAACACAAGAAATACATTTACTCCTGAGAAAATAATAAAAATGTTGGACAAAGTAGTGCATGATGAGGAATCTTAATGTGAAGGAGAGGAAAATAACATTTGTAAAATCAGAAAAGTTATCTGACCATTTATAATGTCAATAGGATCATTGCTAGAAAGTGACAGACACTCTTAAGAGGTTAATAATGAGGGACCAGTAAAATTCATGAGTTTTTATGATTTGTGTAATGAGTGTGAACAGTGTTTTGTGACTGACTTTTCTTATGAACTGATGGACACAGGGTTAGAAAAATTCTCCTCTTATGGTTTGTAACAAATTCATGTATTGACATAAGAAGTTAGGTAAGATAATTATGTGAGTTCAGTTCTTGTGAATGTTTTAATACAAATTTAGACTACAGTACTGTACTTTCCTCACATGTTTATTATTCAGGGTTACTAAACTCATGCTTACCCTAGAAGCTGTGCATGGTTGCTTATCAGAGTTCAGTGTTTGTGGACATGGATGCAATTCCGGTGGCATTTCTTAAGGATTTTTATGATTCCATTATGGTAGATATGCATTAGTATAGGTCACAATTATGTTAATGATTTATGTGTGTTTTAGACGTAACTAACCTATATTCTTGTATAAAAATGTTCTAGCATTTTCGGTGTAAGCTGGCAGTGGTCAAACACCAAATCCTCTTTTTTTCAAAGGTTATAATCTCCATTATATAAGCATTCACTTGACGAGATTTCCAAAAACGTTACAGTACTGTACTTGGAACATCAGGACTCCTTTGTACTTGCTGTGCTTTTACCTTAACTTGGCTTAGATTTTCATTCTTTTGCAGTTCAGTGACAGAAAAAGACAATACCATGGCTGTACACCCTTTCTATAGCACATTTTCATGACCAGCATCATAGGTGAGGGTACTCACCATCCACTCACTCGATGTAGTGCTGCTCTCGGGTGACTGCCCTATCCTCTTTTCCTTCCTTCTTTCCCTCTGTCCTCTTCTGTCTTCTTTCCATCACTCTTTCCTCTTCCTTCTGCCTATGGGTGACTCTACACTGAGTGACAAGCCAAATGGTTTCCTGTACACCAGGAAATCATTTACTATGCTGGGTGATAACCACACAACCAAATTATGGCACCTGGTCATCAAGGCGCTCCAATCGGATTGAGCCTGTGTAGGGTTACATCCAAGGGATGGTTGGGGTTTATTGCTCATATAATGCCTCTCAGGGATGAGAGAGGCTGGTCAATCTCACATTAAATGTCAGGACCAACTTGCCTAACCCTGGGCTCCTATGCTCCTCATGGGGCAACAAAGGATTAGATGATGATGATGATGATGATAAACTATTGTTACAACTCAGCATTCATGATGTAAAGATGACAATTTTAGGCAAAAAATAAAACAAAATGGAGTATATTCAGTAATATATTATTACAGAGCTTTGCTAAAGTTGCCATTACTATAAAAACAGTAGTTTACTGCATTGTCCAGTTTGAATACGGAAAACCCTCATTTTACACTGATCTGATATACAGTACAGTTATCCCTTGGTTGTTGCGCATAATTGGCACCGAGACTAGAGCATGGTAATGAAAATGCGTGATAACGAAAACAGAGAACTTACGTGACTTATCTTAACTGGTACCAAGCATCCCACTCATAAACCCATTTTTGTTCTTTTACAACAATTACTACAGACTACATACTGTATATACATACTGTATTGGTAAGTATCATCATACTGTATTGGTAAATATCAGAAATACAAATATGTATTGTTAGGTAAACAGAAAGTGACGAAATGGACACAGTAAGGAAGAAGCGTGTACCACAGAGAGACCTAAAATGGACATGAAAAGAGGTTCTGAGGCTTGGGGGTGGATAGTGGTCTCCACCATCTGGGATTAACTCCTTGATTAGGGCCTCACCTTTGAATCTCTCAAAACCATCATAAACCACAGATACTGCACTACATTGTCGGAAGACCTGCTCAGGTGTGTGATAATGATGTATTTTAGCTGTAAAGTCCAGAATAATGGCAAGATGCAGATTTTCATCATGCAGTGGTAGCACAAACTGCTATAACCAAGGGATCACTATATGTGTGATGAATTGCTTATTTGATTACTAAAATGTTAGGACCTTTTTTCAATTTACAATTGTCTTTTTACTTACACGATCATTATGCTTTTTTCTGAAGCCTAAGTGGTCAATGTTCAATCACTATTTTCACTTACAGGGATATGATCACCAACATGCTGTCTTACAGTCATTTGTCTGTTCCAAGATGACCACTGAACCTGGTCACTAATGACCCATTATTGATGGAACACTGGTGTGGTGTTGGAGTTCAAGCACCAAATTAAGTGTAGTGAGGTGAAATAACTACCAGCTTAAGTGAGTTGGAAATTAATTTTTCCTTTCCTTTCATAGGATGTAAGAACTAAAGTGCAGTGAATTAAAATAATTGCCAGTTTAGGTGAGGTGGAGACTTAAAAAGACTTTGTTGGATGGGCGACCCTTGGCCAAAATTATACTGCCACTGAACCCGTTATAACTAACACAATATAAAATAAACTGTCATGCAATGGATTTTTTCAAATGCATCCTCATCACGAATTAAGGGTGCGCAGTACTGTGTATGAAATATTCATATCATATAAGATCAAATAAAGCCATGCCTCCTCTTAAGCAATCCTCATACTGAGGTTCATGATATCTGGTGATAACTCTAAATACAATGATAAATATAAGGAAAAACCTGATACTGGATTTTGATACTACTCATCCATCCATCCATCATCCAATCCTACGTTGCCCCATGAGAAGCGTGGAAGGCCCAGGGCTAGGCAAGTTGGTCCTGACATTTAAGATGAGAGTGACCAGCCTCAATCATCCCTGGGTGGCATTATGTGAGCAATAAACCCCAACCACCCCTTAGAAATAAAGCTACATAGACTCAATCTGACTTGAGTACCTAATTACCCACTAAACCACCACATGCCATAATTTAGTTACAGTATATGGTTACCACCCGGCGTAGTAAATGGTTTCTTGGTGTTCAGGTAAATGGTTTCCTGGTGTACAGGAAACCATTTGGCTTGTCAATCAGTGTAGAGTCACCCATAGGCAGAAGGAAGAGGAAAGAATGGAGGAAAGAAAGACAGAAGAGGAAGGCAGGAGGAGAGAAAAGGGCAAACACCCAAAGAAGCATTATATCAAGTGAGTGGAATGGTGAGCACCCCCACCTACCAACCACATCCTTGATTTATAACAAATTATGCCTATAAGAATATAAATGTTACGTTATTAAGTTCAAACTATATTACAGAAAAATAATATAATCTCAGCACTCACAATCTCCAGCACACCTTTCCTCAGTCTGGTTATACGGTATCTGCCGAAGATCTTGATCACATAGGAAAAGACAACAAGCTGCCAAAGGTGTCGCACCAACACAAACTTCTTGCCATCACATTCAACCTCCAAGAACAGTATGTAGTCTCCAGACTTCAGCCTGCAATTAATAAACCCCTGAATCAAATGAGACATTCTTATTCGTATACCTGTTACTGTTGTGGCTTCAGATTCATCTGGACATGAATCATATGGACTGTAGGCTGAACTGCCCTTCTCCAGCACTTCACAATCCTCCATTCCAGGACAGGCAGGGAGCTGAGGGAGCAATGAAAATATCCAGTTATATCAGAGCCACTGCATAAAGGAATCCCTCTGAGCACCTGAATAAGACCTATAATCTAGGTGACTAAGGAGGCTTGATAGCATCTCTCCCTTAGCAATTTATTTTGCATTTTAGTGTACATCTTAACATTCTCTTATATGACAGCTACTGCTACGTAGCTATTTACATCATTTTAATAATGACACAGTTTGCATTAATAATATCCACAAGGATACAAAGATGTGCAGGTGAATTGCTAAGAAAGAGATATTATGAAGTCTCCAGTGCAATGGCACAGTCAGAAGGGTGCCACTGGCCACTCTTGTAATATGCCTGACCACCTCATGGACACCCTAAATTAACGAGGGAATAAGCTATCTCCCATCCCATTACATAGGATTACATAGGAAACCAAACAGCAACAGACCTTCTGGTCCTTTCGAGGCTGCTTGCTACAGAGAAGGCTATGACTACAAGATCTATCTCTACATGCTTAAGGATAAGGATGGTAAAGCAAGAAGGCTCCCCCCACCTCCAAACCCTCCAGGAAAAAAGTGAGAAAAACCACCATGCAGCATGGAAAAACTGACATGGAAATTTCACAGGAAATACTGGAAAGGAAAGGTCACATTCTATACTACTTTATCTGTAAGCTACCTGTTTGAGTAACCCGGAAGAGAAAGTAGTAATCAAATAAACTAATAGCTACGGTATGATATTATAAACGGGTACGTTGAGTTAATGGAGCGTCTGTAGGCATAACAATGTGAATACGGTAATCCCGTGGTCTCTGTTGGACTCTGCGGGAATTCAAAAGATACAGATACACGTGAATATATCTAATTAATCCTGTGGTCTCGGACTCTGCGGGAATTCAAAAGTTACATCTATCTATCTATCTATCGCCAGACGCCATAATCCCATAAGGGGTGGCCATTTGACTTTGAGTTATTCATTTTACAGAGAGGGGCACTAACCCTCCACCAACCCACTTGTTGACACGTAGGGAGCACGTATGGTTTGGTTATATGGTTACCACCCAGCATTGTAAATGGTTTCTTGGCTTACTGGAAACCATTTGGCTTGTCACTCAATGTAAAGCCACCTGTAAAAGAAAGAAAAGCAGTAAGAAGTGACAGGAAAGATGGGAAAAATAGGAAGAGAGGAGGGTAGGCACAGAAAAAGAATGATAAGGCTAAGGAAGAAAAGTTACAGATACACATAAATATAGTACAGTAAAACCTCGATAAAATGGACTTCAATAGACCAGAATTCGCTTTTATTAGACTCGAGGAGCTACCGGACTAAACTCCTATACAGTATATCGGAAAAAGTCTGATAAAGCCAGAAAGCAGTCCGGACTGCCTGACCACTTCAGCTATGTTCACCACAATAAGACAAGTAAAAGACATGTTTTTCAGTGCACAGTACAGTATTATTATACCATTTGATTAATGTAGTGAAAGTATAACACAATACAACAATACAATACTGCAATGGTGGTGAAAACCACTGATGCAATCTGGACTAATGGGTGATATATCAGAAAAATCCGGATTAGCAGGGGTAAGTCCAGATGTCGCTTTTATTGGAATTTCGCATTTTTCGGACTGGCTTGGGCCCCAATTAGTCCATTATAGTGAGGTCTTACTGTAATCCCGTGGTCTTAGTTGGACTCTGCGGGAAGAAACTTAAAACATTATCACCGAAACTATAAAAGTAAGTTATTCGGACAGAAAAATAGTCAACTGAGGATTCTCGTGCAAATACTTGTCTATTTTGTTTTTGAATGTCTTGAGATACTGATCACGGTATCTGAGGGTAATCTGTTCCAGATATTTACGACTTTGTTGAAAAAGAAGTACAGTAAAACCTCGATATAACGGACTTCAATAGACCGGAATTCACTTTTATCGGACTCGAGGAGCTACCAGACTAAACTCCTATATATCGGAAAAAGTCCGATAAAGCCAGAAAGCAGTCCGGACTGCCTGACCACTTCGGCTATGTTCACCACAATAAGACAAGTAAAAGACATTTTTCAGTGCACTGTACAGTATTATTATACCATTTGATTAATGTAGTGAAGGTATAACACAGTACAATACTGCAATGGTGGTGAAAACCACTGATGCAATCTGGACTAATGTCTGATATATCGGAAAAAGTCTGGATTAGCAGGGGTAAGTCTGGATGTCGCTTTTATCGGAATTTTGCATTTTTCGGACTGGCTTGGGCCCCAATTAGTCCGTTATAGTGAGGTCTTACTGTAATCCCGTGGTCTTAGTTGGACTCTGCGGGAAGAAACTTAAAACATTATCACCAAAACTATAAAAGTAAGTTATTCGGACAGAAAAAGGGTCAACTGAGGATTCTCGTGCAAATACTTGTCTATTTTGTTTTTGAATGTCTTGAGATACTGGTCACAGTATCTGAGGGTAATCTGTTCCAGATATTTATGACTTTGTTGAAAAAGAAGTACAGTAAAACCTCGATATAACGGACTTCAATAGACCGGAATTCGCTTTTATCGGACTCGAGGAGCTACTGGACTAAACTCCTATATATCGGAAAAAGTCCGATAAAGCCAGAACGCAGTCCGGACTGCCTGACCACTTCAGCTATGTTCACCACAATAAGACAAGTAAAAGACATGTTTTTCAGTGCACAGTACAGTATTATTATACCATTTGATTAATGTAGTGAAGGTATAACACAGTACAATACTGCAATGGTGGTGAAAACCACTGATGCAATCCAGACTAATGTCTGATATATTGGAAAAAGTCCTGATTAGCAGGGGTAAGTCCGGATGTCGCTTTTATCGGAATTTCGCATTTTTCGGACTGGCTTGGGCCCCAATTAGTCCATTATAGTGAGGTTTTGTTTCATGAGATTGGAAACGCTTTCCCATAATTTTGCAGCCATTACTTCTGGTTTGTCTCAACCAGTCTATTTCAAAATATTTATTCATGTCTAAGTTGTCATATCCCTTCTGAGGCTAGAGGGTGGGGTTAGTGGTCTCCACAGAGTTCTCTTTTGGGCCATCCCATGACTAGGCTTGCTCAGCCCTTGGCTACCCCTGTTTTAAAATCTTAGGCATGCTCCTGCTCTAAAGCCACTCAGAATAGGTGCCTGAGTCAAACAGCAGGTAAACTAACCTTAGACTGTGACTCATTGCAGTAACCCGTCCTACTACATGGACCAGATCCTTAGTGTCTTGAGATGCCATTCCGTACTTCCTGTTCACCTGAAAATCAGTTTACACTAGGGTTTCTAGTGGTCTAGTGGTTAGAATGCCCCAGCCAGAGTGACAGAGTTGCATAAGTTCAGTTACTATTTCTAGGTGGCATGTAATGCCAATTAGAAAAATGAACTTGATGGCCTAGCCTCAGGCCTCAATACTCTGAAATGAGTAAAATGGGATTGGCTGTTACTGTACCATGTTTTTATTTACAGTAGAATTACTGCATATGCACATAAAATGTTTTTTGTAGTATGTTCTCTTTAACCAAAGATCCCTAACCTCTTCTAGTTTAGGTGATGGCCTCGTGTTGTCAGATGGGAGGGTTGAGATAACTAGCAACCAATGAGACTCATTTGTACCTCATAAGGCTCATCGAATATCATGCAGCCAAGAAGACTCATTCCTACCTCATAATTAAGGCTCATCAGATATAGTACTGTATGGTGATCCCAAGGTGGGTACTTGGTTATAGCAGTTTTTATCATTGCAAGATGAAAATCTGCATTCCTCCTTTTATCATGCATTTTTCATCTAAAAAGCATTATCGCCCACCTGAGCTGGTTTCTGCCTATAATGATGTGCAAAATTTGTGGTTCCTGATAGCTTTGAAGGAATAAATGATGAGTCCCTACTGATGGAGTACCCTGGTACCGTAAATCCCAGCCAGTGGAGACCACTAACCCCACTCCCTAGCCTCACAACCCCTTACCTCAAGGCCATTTCAGGTCTCTATAAGGAATGTGTTTCTACCTTATTGTGCCCTACTCACTATTTCCCATTAACCTAACTATGCCTGTGTGTTTCTGATATGGTACGGTACTTACCCTAACAGTATGGATGTATTTAGTGGGTCTTTATTGTTGTAAAGGGGAAAATTTGGGTTTATGACTGGGGTGCCCAGTACCTATTAGGATAAATCCCACAGGTTCTCTGCTTTCATAATTGCACAATTTCATTATCTTACACTAAATGCAGTACCAATGTATGTGTAATAACAAGGGGTCACTGCACTGTGTTCGTGTTGTGGGAGTAAAACAGTTTCATCAAGTGAAAATACATTTACTATTGCTGCTTATACAAGGTGTGAACACACACACACACACACAAATCCCATAGTACCCCCTCCAAGGTGTAGCTTGAGGTCTGAGGCAAAGTTACTGCACTCCAATACATGGTACTCAAAAGGTAGATGACTAGCCTACTTTCTTTGATGGCACTATATGATTAAAAAACATCCTGTCACCACTTGGGAACTGAACCTACACAAAACCATGACCCTGATGGAGATGTTATTACCACAAGACTGCTGTACATGTACATAAAAGATAACTTTAGTTGCTGTTGTTTGTAGGTGAACTGCAGGCTGTTGCCTTTCTCTTGCAGTTAACCTTCCTCCCTTGAGGGGTTGGGGAGGGGGTAGTTTATGGACTTCCCAAACAACTATGCAGCTCTGCCATTCAGTAGTATTGGTGCCATTGTACAGAGTCCCTCTTTGGAATAATGTCTAGGTCCTCATTATAAATTACTTTTTTCAAATTCAATTTTCCTACTGAGTACAGCTACAGAAATATCATCCATTAAAGATCCATACCAACTGTATGAAACTGATTTTCTATATACAGTAGTTTCCCTCAATTTACAATATCAGCTGTACGGCAAAAATGGAGAATGTGTAAAACATCCCTAATTTGCAACAAGGACTTCCTGTACAGTAACTGGCTATTTAAACAAGGCAGGTAAGTTTTTAAGAACTCTGTGTTCCCCCACTGAAAGTATAGGGACCAAGGGCTACGGTACTGCAATCAGGTATACTGACAGATGACCAGCCTAATACCCTTAATGGCATTATGTCATCAAAAAGATGTAAATCTCCAGCCACCTCTTAAAGATCAAACCTTTGCAAACCACTCTGAATGGGGCATTCTAGCCTTTGTTAAATACATTTAAGAGTATAACAGAGTAAGGGCAACAGTTTATGTGGAAGGTGGACTAAGTGAATGATTTTATTTGAATTTTGGCTTGAGACAGAAATGTGCCCTGTCACCATGGATCTCTTGGAGAAATACTATACAACGAGGGCAGTGGATACTGAAGCATCCCTACTGAGAGAAAATGGAGTTTGGAAATTGACTGTGCTGTTGTTTGACGATGATACTGTTTTGCAATGTGAAGATGAGTGGGAGTTGCAAAGTTTGGTGAATAAGCTCAGAGATACTGTACGTCCATTACATTACATTCAGAGACCATGAACCATACTATTCTATGCAGCTTAAATCTTTTCACATCACAATAGCACTTCGTCCAGATGTGATGTGATGTGATGTTGTCAAGGTGTTGCCTTTACAACGGCACCTCTATATGGTTTCTTTCTTTCTCTTGTCTTTTTCTTCTGTGTCTTTGTATGGTCTTTCCTCCTCTTCTCTTACTACAAGCAAACTATAATCAGTCACCTGAATTTCTGAGCTCCTTCACTTTCCTTTCTCTTTTTTTCCAGCATTTGAATATAATTAATTTCTTTTTTCTATATCACTTCTGTTAAACAAAAGGTTTCCAATTATACTGTTTCTTTCCTCTATATATGGCTGCTGTAATTCTATTGTGTTCTTTCTTCCATATATCCTGTGCATTCTAATAAAAAATGTCCCAAGTCTTCTGTCTCTGCACTGCACATTGGACAATTTGTCTCCATTCCCTTGAATCTGTTTCTGTTTGCTAAATTTAGTGTGCTATGATCTGCATTTAACCCACCCAGTCCCGACCGTTTTTTTTACCCAGCCTACCCCCAGATCCCGACCAATTTTCAACTTTTTTTTTCTTTTTTTTGGCTCAAACCTCCGCTTTTGGTGAGAAACATCGAAAATTCATAGAGAAATCGCCCTCCTGAGGTTAAAAATGTTGATACAGGTGTCATTTAGCCTTAAATTTTCCTTCTTTTTCAGGGTACCTGGCTAAAGAAAATGAACTATGGAAGGGTTAACTAACTCAAGCCACTTTAAATTACGTATTTATTTCATTTATTTGGTACGAATTTATGTGTAGTACAAGTCTATAATGGTTTTGACACAATAATATAGGTGTTTATAAGCACTGTTCACTCACCCAAAACCCCAGTATATGGCACCTTCCTTTACGACATTACCACCTCATCACTTTTGTTTGTTTCTACCTCTAGCTTCTTTGTTTCTTTGTCCTCCACCTTAGGAATCACTTACACCGTGAATTTCGTCGTTGGAGAGACCATGGGGCAACATACCTTTACAGGCCAAGTTACAGCTAACAGGTGAATTGCCCAGTGTGGGAGGGAGGGGGGCCAGGCAGTATCCCTGCTTGACAGCAGGTAGAGGAAGGTCTCCCACATATGCCTACCAAAAATCACCCGTGAATGTTGAAAAATGTGCACACAATGGGCCTTGCAATTGAGTGACGTACAATGCACGTCGTTGGGTCTGTCCACGGAAAAAAGTAGCGACGTCCATCATACGTCGGTGGGACTTGGCGGTTAATGGTGTTTTTTTTACATAGCTGGTGTCAATACAATATTTTAAGATTAGCAAATTATCCTCTACCCTTCTACCTGTTGTGAAGCCTGCTTGCATTTCACTATCTAGTCTGTTGGTTTTCAGCTGCTTTTCCACTTTCTTCTTTATTAAATTCATAAAAATTTTATGTATGTTTGTAAGGGCTATCGGTCTTAAATCTTTTGCAGTTGGTTTAGGCACCTTTGGTATCATAACTGTTTTAGAATTTTTCGTTATCTGGTAACCCTCCATCTTCAATTATTTTATTTAAACATTCTGTTATTTTTTCATACAATCCTGACTTCTTAATAGTGTTTTATAGCATTCTGGTTTAATTTCATCTGGGCCTGCTGCCTTCCTGTTCTTTCAGTTCTGCAGACATCTCTTTACCTCCTCTAATCAAATAATTAGCTTGTCCATTGGCTTTACCCCTGTTACTATCTCCATTGCCATATCCATATGTTCTCTTACTGTGTCTGGAAAGGAAAGCATCCTTCCTAACTGTGTATCATCAGCTTTTATTTCTTTGTTCTTTTTAAAATTTTCCATCTCCTCCTCATTCCATACTTTTGTTATATTGTTACTGTACTTTTGATATACTGTATACTTTTCCAAAGCTGTTCTAGCTCATGGCCTGCCCAATTTCTTTCTAGTTTGACTCCCTCTGCACTGTACAACTGTTTTCCTCTCTCTTCTTAACTCTTTGCCTTTTAACTTATGTGGTCCCATAATTTTTCACTATTATTTCTGCTTTCTCTGATTTCTCTTGTTAGGGTACTTTCCTTTCATGATCACTTATTGCCTCTTTGATTAACTCCTGGATCCTTTTCTTTTGTTCAGTGTGCCTATTGTGTACCCTTTCTCTATCCTCAAAATCTTTAGCATTCCTTTTTTCCTTATTTAATGCTTTCCTTTTCTTTATATCTTCTCTTATTGTCTTATTTATCCAGGGTGTTTTTCTTTCTTTTTTCTCATTTATCTTTCTCCTATTTGTTCTTGTTAGAATAGCCTACTCTCAGCCTTCTCTTTCATTATTTTCTCCATGTTTTCTGTCTCCCCTTCTCTGCAGCTTCTTTCCAACTCCTCCACATCACGCTTGTTCTAATGCTGTTCGCAACAAGGAGAGGGCCTATAAGAGGTACTGGAGCCAACCCACCCCTGAATCACATCTTTTATATATTTCTGCCCGGAATCGTGCTAAGGCTGCTCTTCGCTCTGCAAACAATAATTTCATCCGTGCTAAATGTTCTCAACTCTCCAACTCGAATTCTTCTCGCTCCTTCTGGCACCTTGCCAAAAACCTTTCTAACAACTTTACCTCATCATCCTTCCCTCCTCTTTTCTACTCTGATGGCTCTGTAGCTATTTCTTCTATTGATAAAGCAGATCTCTTCGCTCAGACTTTCTCCTCCAATTCCACCTTAGACGATTCTGGTTGTGAGAAAAAAAAAACGTGCGTCCTAGATACTCCTCACTTGAGAAAGTTATCTAAGTTTAACAGAGGTAAATTTGCATAAGTCTCATGAGTAAATCAGGCAATTAATTCTCCTAACTCACCTACAAACACCTCTCATATACTAGCTAGTTCCCTAAGATTTGGCCAAATCAACAAGGTCACTTAGCTACGTATTGAGTCGAACAACAAGATGACGACGGGCGTGCTGTTTCGGTCTTTCCTGGGCAATCAGGCGTCCTTTGGGGGTATATTTACAAGCGCAGCTACTGACGGAGTGAAATCTACTCTTGGAGTGTGCAAGATGGCGAGCTTCTTGTCCCTCATAGGATAGAAGAGTTGCCAACTATTGCTTAATTACGTCAAATACAGCTAACTTACTCCGTAAAATATACAAGGTGAATCTAACTTAATCTAATCTTAGTTTTAATTAAACTAAACAAGATATTCCCCCTTTTCTACAGATAGATATACTGTATATACATTAAAACTGGCCTCCCGTTTGATCGTGGGCTTTTTCATCCTTACCACGTCATCCACGCAGGCGCAGTTTAGGTCAATGGAAAATTCTCCAGTTTTACATGTATGTATGTACATAGTTGTCTACCAATGTTAAACGCAGTAGCATTTAATTTATTAATAATAAGAATTAACAGAACGTAATCTCTGGGTTTTTAAACCTCTCAAGTACGTTTTCCTCTGCTCTTTAACAATCGACAACTAAAGTAAAAAGCACAACAGCTCGGGGGAAAATATTTCCCACACTGGTGCTATTCCTCCATCACTTCCCCCCTCTGACTTCCTCTTGACTGACATTAAAATTTCTTCAGCTGATGTATTTTCTGCCATCACTGGCCTCAATGCTAACAAGGCATATGGTCCTGATGGAGTCCCTCCTGTTGTCCTCAAAAACTGTGCTTCTGTGCTTACACCCTGCCTAGGTAAACTCTTTCGCCTTTGTCTCTCAACTTGTACCTTTCCTTCTTGCTGGAAGTTTGCTATCATTCAGCCAGTCCCAAAGAAGGGTGACCATTCCCAACCCTCTAACTATCGTCCAATTGCTTTAACATCCTGTGTCTCAAAAGTTTTCGAGTCAATTCTTAACAGAAAATTTTTAAAGCATCTTTCCTGTCACAACCTTCTTTCTGATCGTCAGTATGGGTTCCGTCAGGGACGCTCCACCAGCGATCTTCTCACCTACCTTTCCGAATCCTGGTCATCCTCCTTTCGGGACTTTGGCGAAAGCTTTGCCATTGCACTTGACATCTCAAAGGCTTTTGATCGAGTCTAGCATAAATCTTTAATTTCCAAACTGCCCTCCTACGGTTTCTATCCTTCTATCTGTGCCTTCATCTCTAGCTTCCTTTCTGGTCGTTCTATAGCTGCTGTTATAGACGGCCATCGTTCCTCTCCTAGACCTGTCAACAATGGTGTTCCTCAGGGCTCTGTCCTATCACCAACTCTCTTCCTTTTATTCATCAGTGACCTTCTAAGCTGTACATCTAACCCTATCCACTCATATGCTGATGATTCCACCCTTCACCTTTCCATTCGGTTTCCGCAACGTCCATCTCAGCAGTTACTTCAACAAAAAAGGGATGAGGCTATGGCACACCTAATGTCTGACTTGGCTCATATCTCTGATTGGGGTAAAAATAATCTTGTTATTTTTAATGCATCAAAAACTCACTTCTTACACTTATCAACCCAACAAAATCTTCCTC
>JAGKTI010018784.1:0-17445 GCA_018397915.1 Birgus latro | reverse complement strand
CTTTCCATTCAGTTTCCACAACGTCCATCTCAGCAGTTACTTCACCAAACAAGGGATGAGGCCGTGGCACACCTAATGTCTGACTTGGCTCGTATCTCTGATTGGGGTAGAAATAATCTTGTTATTTTTAATGCATAAAAAACTCAGTTCTTACATTTATCAACCCTACAAAATCTTCCTCAGGATTACCCACTGATGTTTAATATTGTCCAGCTCAGTCCTGCATCATCCTTGAACATGTTTGGGGTTTCATTCTCTCGGGATTTGTCTTGAAAAGAACATATTACATCTCTTATGAAATCTACCTCCAAGAGATTAGGTGTGCTAAGCCGATTCCGAACTTTCTTTACCCCTGCACAGTTATTGACCTTGTACACGTGTTTTATTCGCCCATGTATGGAGTACAACTCTCATGTGTGGGGAGGCTCCCCACATGCAGTTCTTCTCAATAGGGTGGAGTCAAAGGCTTTTTATCTCATTAACTCTCCTCCTCTTACTGATTTCCTTCAACCTTTGTCTCTTCGCCGCACTTTTGCGTCTGTGTCTCTCTTCTATCGCTACTTCAATGGTCACTGCTCCTCTGAATTGTCTGCTTGCATCCCTCCAACTCTACCCGTCTAGTAACAAACTCTCATCCCTTTTCTGTCCAACTCTCTAATGCAAGAGTTAATTGTTACCCTCAGTCCTTCATTTATGCATCTAGTCAACTCCGGAACTGCCTTCCTCTGTCTGTATTCCCTACTTCCTATGATCTCCAGTCTTTCAAATGCAGTGTGTCCAGGCATCTCGAATGAATTTGGCTCTCTTTTGTATTGTTTTTGCTTTTTCTTGGAGGGAACAGTATGTGGGCCCATGGCCTTTGGTTTCTTCTTCCTTGCATTAAAAAAAAAAACTCTACCACTGTATCACAGAGGTTCTCTCATAATATGAGTATTATATGTGGTGCCAGGCACAACAAACCTCCCCCAACCACTCAAGGTCAAAGGTCATAGCACCAAATATAAGCCCGTATGAGACTTCGCATATCTTGATAATAGTAAATACCTCTATCTTCAACAGTTTATAGCTATAGCCCCTTGAATATCCGTGACCTTGAGTTTGACCATTGAAGTTCACTTGAGGTCAAAAGTCATGGTACAAATTAAAGGTCCAAAGGGGACTTCCTATTTTTTGATAACAGTAAATATCTATTTGTAATCAGTTTGGAGTTATAGCCCCCTGAATATCCTTGGCCTTGAGTTTGACCTTTCATGGTCATTGAAGGTCAAAGGTCTTGGTGCCAAATGAAAGCCCATATGGGAGTTCCTGTATGTTGACACTAGTAAATACCTCTATCTTCAACCGGTTTCAAGTTATAGCCCTCTGATAATCCATGACCTTGATTTTGACCTTTCAAGGTCACTCACCTCCAAAATTAAATCACTTCCTTTGTGTCTAGTGCCTACATATCCTGAAAGTTTCAGAATGGGGAATAGGAAGAAGGAACCCAAGGCTAGGAGCCCACTAACTGTTCCGTCCAAGAAAAATACAAAAAACATTACAAGAGAGAGACAAAATTCAAGATCCGATCATTTCAAGATGCCTGGACACACTGCGTTTATAGGATTGGGGATCATAGGAAGTAGGAAATACAGACAGAGGGAGGCAGTTCCAGAGCTGACCTGTTGCATAAATGAAGGACTGGGAGTAACGGTTAACTCTCGCATGAGAGAGTTGGACAGAAAAGGGATGAGAGTTTTTGCTAGAAGGGTGCTACGTGCTCGTAGAAGTGGAGGGATGCAAGCAGACAGTTCAGAGGAGCAGTGACCATTGAAATAGCTACAGAAAAGAGGTAAAGATGCAACAGTACAGCGAAGAGACAGAGGTTGAAGGGAGCCAGTAAGAGAAGGAGAGTTAATGAGACGAAAAGCCTTTGACTCCACCCTATTTAGATGAGCTGTATGTGTGGAGCCTCCCCACAGATGAGAGTTGTATTCCATACAGGGGCGAATGAAACCCGTGTATAAAGATAACAACTGTGCAGGGGTAAAGATGGTATGGAGTCGGCTTAACACACCTAATCTCTTGGAACCAGATTTTACAAGAGATGCAATATGATCTTTCCAAGATAAGTCTCGAGTGAATGAAACCCCAAGCATGTTCAAGGATGATGTAGGACTGAGCTGGACATTATTAAACTTTAGTGGGTACTCCTGTGGAGGATTTTGCCGGGTTGATAGATGTAAGAACTGAGTCGTTGATGCATTAAAAACAAGATTCTTCTTACCCCAGTCAGAGATACGAGCCAAGTCAGACATTAGTTGTACCATAGCCTCATCCCTTTTTTGTTGAAGTAACTGCTGAGATGGACGTTGCGGGAACCGAATGGAGAGGTGAATGGCGGAGTCATCAGCGTACGAGTGAATAGGGTTAGATGTACAGCTTAGAAGGTCATTTATGAATTAAAGGAAGAGAGTTGGTGATAGGACAGAGCCCTGAGGAACACCACTGTTGATTGATCTAGGAGAAGAACGATGGCCGTCTACAACAGCAGCTATAGAACGACCAGAAAGGAAGCTAGAGAGGAAGGCACAGATAGAAGGATAGAAACCGTAAGGGGGCAGTTTGGAAATTAAAGATTTATGCCAGACTCGATCGAAAGCCTTTGAGATGTCAAGTGCAATGGCAAAGCTTTCGCCAAAGTCCCGAAAGGAGGATGACCAGGAGTCTGAAAGGTAGGTGAGAAGATCGCCAGTGGAGCGTCCCTGACGGAACCCATGCTGACGATCAGAAAGAAGTTTGTGATAGGAGAGATGCTTTAAATTTTTTCTTTTAAGAATAGACTCGAAAACTTCTGAAAAACAGAATGTTAAGGCAATTGGACGATAGTTAGAGGTTTGGGAATAGTCACCCTTCTTTGGGACTGGCTGAATGTGAGCAAACTTCCAGCAAGAAGGAAAGGTACAAGTTGATAGACAAAGGCGAAAGAGTTTACCTAGGCAGGGTGTAAGCACAGGAGCACAGGTCTTGAGGACAACAGGAGGGACTCCATCAGGCCCATATGCCTTGTTACTGTTGATGCCAGTGATGGCAGAAAATACATAAGCTGAAGAAATTTTAATGTCAGCCATGAGGAAGTCAGAGGGGGGAAGTGATGGAGGAACAGCACCGGAATCGTCTAAGGTGGAATTGGAGGAGAAAGTCTGAGCAAAGAGATCTGCTTTATCAGTAGAAGAAATAGCTACAGAGCCATCAGAGTAGAAAAGAGGAGGGAAGGATGATGAGGTAAAGTTGTTAGAAAGGTTTTTGTCAAGGTGCCAGAAGAAGCAGGAAGAATTCGAGTTGGAGAGTTGAGAGCATTTAGTACAGATGAAATTATTTTTAGCAGAGCGATGAACGGACTTAGCACGATTCCGGGCAGAAACATAGAAAGATGTGATTCAGGAGTAGGTTGGCCCCTGTACCTTTTATAGGCCCTCTTCGTGTTGCGGATAGCATTAGAATTAGCGTGATTAAACCAAGGCTTTCTCGCATTAGTCAAAGGATATGAGAAACGAATGTATGCTTCCATGCCCGAGAGAATATCCTCCGTAATGTGCAAGGAACACTCAGATGGCTCTCGGCCATGGAAGCAATAATCATTCCAAGGAAAATCAAAGAAGTACTGCCTGAGGGCCTCTCAATCCGCAGCTCCATAATGCCACAGACGACGCTTCTTTGGAGGGTCCACAGGCCTCATCGGAGCGATAGGACAGGTTAAGGTAATAAGGTGTGTCAAAAGGGTGTCAAAAATAAACAAAAATCTTGGCTGTATTTTCAATTAACTTGTAGGTGAAACTAAGTGGTTCAGCGGATAATAAATGCATTCTGTGTTGTAACTGGCTGAGTAGTGATCACAGTACACATTACTGTAGTCAGTTTCTAACTAAGGCATACGATCACATGCAACAGAAAAAGTAATGTAAATGTAAGGGCGCGACCACACGTTTACTCGAACATGTGTTGACAACACAACTGGCGACATGTTTGGATACATGTATGCAGCAGTATTCGGACAGATGTATACAAACATGTTACAGTGCAGCTTCAAACCTGCTAGCATCAGAGGTGATGGGATAAGTGTGTCCATACGAGGCAGCTGAGTCTTCATCATGATGTTGCCAACATGATCTGGACGCTGCTGTTCCCAGCATGTTTGCATCTTGTTCGTTATTGTGCTGTTTACATGTTGCCAACACTTGTTCTAGCACACGTGTGTGACGTGCCCTAAAGTTTAGTCAACCAGACAACTCTAAAGATGTCAGTTTACGATACTTTTTATCGCATTTTCTATGGACATTAAATTCTACGTGTGTGTGTGTGTGTGTGTGTGTGTGTGTGTGTGTACTGTGTGCGGGACATAGCGAGAGCAGGCTATCGGAAAACGAATGAAAATGTGAGACTTATTGGGCGTAGAGAATCTGGAAAATAAAAATGAAAGTGTTGGGATAAGAATCCTAGTTTGAGTGACTGAGTGAATGAAAGATAGTGAGACTGATAGAGCACGGTAGCAGAGTCGACGGACGTGAGAAAGTGTGAACGAGTGTGAAGGTTAACGAGAGTACGTGCATGTGACAGTGAGAATAATTGAAGGAATTAGTGTTAGAAACTGCATGACTACTCGTATGTTAGAAAAGAATAAGAGTATTTATGAAAAAAGTAGGGATGTAAGAGATATAATGATGCAAAGTGAAAGCGACACGGAATTAAAAGGCGCAAAGAGGAGAGGTAAAGATGACCTAAACGCGTGAAAGTGACAATGTGGTGCGAAAGTTAAATGGTATGATGTGAAGGGATATTACGGTAAGGATGATATTGCGAGGCAGTAAAGGTGACTCTGAGCTGTGGTAAAGGCGATGATGGAGTGTGGTAAATATGTCAATGAAGTGTGATGATGGTAATGATGAGAGGTGGTGAAGGTGACGTGGGAGAGAATGTGACAATGAGGTGAAATGATATTGATATGATGACAGTGAGATAAAAGTGACATTGAAGTGATGGTGACTCCGAGATTTAGTGGTTATAGAAAGGTATTTTGAAAATGAAATGAATCGACAATAAAATGAACATTTGAATCTGTGAAAAAGGAAGCAACAGAACGACAGCATTTCTAGAAGGTACTGTACAAAACCCGAAAAAAAAAAGCTGAAGATTTGAATTACCAATAAATTACTAATCACTGTTTTTTTTAGAGGCATATAAGAGTATAAAGTAATATACTCTTATTGGCGGTCAGACATTATAAAGCTCCAGACTATAAATACGGTAGCGAATATATTTTAAAGAGACAAACTACTGAAAGAGACGCGAAATCTGAAAATGACTCAACCGTTTACATGAAGAGTCCGTCGGGGATGTATCGGCTCGACTACTTTACATGAACTCATAGCTTGTATAATATTGACGGTAGTGGAGGAATCAGGAACGTTGTATGAAAGCGATCAATTCATTGTCTAGTCTTCGCATCCAACGCCATATCACTAGCAAAAACAGCAAAGTTCTGCAACATAGTTCTAAATGGGAACACTACTTGGAACGGTGGAGTATTACTATTATAGTACAGCAATACTTTGGTAAGACGCGTGTTATGCAGAAAACAGATTAAATAAGTAAGGAGAACCAGATACTGATGGCACCAAGGTATGTGTCCTCGAGAAGGGAGATAAGGACGTAAACAGCACGAGCAAAGGTAATGGAAATTAAAATAACATAGACATTACTTAACCACTTTACTTCAATGACACAGTTTTACTGTATATCTGCTAACAGCACGAACTATTGTTCAACGTAAGAGACAAAAGTCGCAACAAAGAGTTCATTATAGCCTTAATAAACTCCTTCAATAAAACAGATCCTTCCTAATTTAAGTGAAGTCGTCTGGTATCAGCAAGTATAAAGAACTTCAACGTTTTGGGGCTGAATGGATTAATGGCGGAGGAAAGAAACGAACTGCTAAGAAGACTTATTGGAAAATGGAAGCACCAGTTTGCATCGACTAGACAGTTAACTGAAACAGAAAAGTACATGAGGACAGTAAATAAACAGCATAGACGGTTCAGAAGCACGAACACTGAGGAAAGAAAGAAATATAAAATTACTAAACTATTCTAAGACCCTGAGGGCTTTACATCTGGCCGTCGCTAACGTCCATGGGAGTGAAGCACCTTGCACCCGAGATACTTTATTGTTGGGGGGTTTGCTCAATCTACGGGAGTGCAGCACGTCCAGAAATCTTAATTGTGACTGATTGACTAGGCGGCACCAAGAGCTGTTCTCGCCATCTTAAATATGAGAAGCTGGGATGAGAGTAGGTGCGAGAGGTATGTGAGAGAAAACTGCAGGGAAAGGGTTCTCTATAATCTCCGAGTAAGACAGTAAGACTGTTCAGTGATTGCTCTGAAGTGAGATTAAGATGGAGCGAATGTGATCTATTGCTGTGAAACTGATCTTGAGGTATTCTGAAGATAATGTCAGACATGATGCCTTGTGGAGATGATGGAACTGAAATGTAATGAAAGTGATATTAAGGTGTTGTAAAAGTGACAAAAAAAGACGTAGAAAGTGAGGTGTGGCAATGGTGCTCTTCATTGGTGAAGGTGTTCCTAAGGTATTCAGAAAGCATTATGACGCATGATGTTTATTTTGATGGCGAAAGTGAGGTGTTTTGAAGGTAAGACTGAGTTGTAGTGAAAGTAAGAGTAAAAGGTGGTGAATGTGCTGTGTGAAAAATGTTACCTCGAACTGTGAAGATGATCTTGAGGTATTCTGGATGTGATGTAAGGTATTATGCTTTGTATTGCTGGTGTAAGTGACAATAAAATGAATGAAACTGAGGTGTGGTAACTGATCTTATATAGCTATGAGGGTGATCAGGAGGTGCTGTGGTGATTATGAGATGCCTTGGTTATTGCTGTGTTGTGATAGTGATGTGTAGTGGAAGTGACGATGAAATTTAATGAAAATGACTAATTCTCAATGTCTGTGAAGGTGATCTGTAAGTGTGGTGAAGGTGGTGTGAGACTCGCTGCTTATTGTTGTGGTGGATGTAAGGAGGTCCATGTTTCTCGTGCTTCTTCCCAGCTGGACTTTCCAACTATAAATACAGTACGATCACACCATGAATATTTTATTCTTGCTACCACAGCTGTGGTGACCAAGTGGTTAGTGATGTCAGCTATGATGTTGCTACCCCAATAGCGTCTGGGTTCGTGTCCTGTTCGGGGCAGCTGGCGCCACTCGACTCAGAGGTCCATCCTCCGTTTGTAAAGGAATACCTAGGATAACACCTAGAGAAGGTAGATGTGGTAACCTGGATGATGCAGTGCCCTGATATCCCAGAATAGTGGGTGAATAATACAACACAAGTTCGAAGGCCTATGTCGCAGAGATGAGCATCGCGGCTAAACTCTTTACAGCGCCCCTCCCTTCCCTTTTGCCTAATCACACGATTATTTTATTCAGCGCATCAGAGCCTACTCTTGCTGGATTTCCTGTATATACTTCTCATTATCCTCATCAACTATCGGATGTCAATTCCAGCTTAGGTACAATCGTGCAATAGCAACTGAAATGAAATGATAGATAGGTAATGCTAGAGAAGGGCGCTAACAGATCATAACCATAGCTTATAATCTCTTTAGCTTGGAAGGTTCCCTGACACCTCTTCCTTCCTAGTTTATCTTTGCTTATGGTGCGTTGATATCCTTGTAAGCTTATTGGCTTCCAGGCACAGTTTGTTTTTATATAAGACCCGATGATAGAGCGCTTCCTGGCGCCTCTTCCTACCCACTTAATTTCTAAACACGGCCAGTAAGCGTTCTCGAGGGTTAAAGAGAATTGCTCGCACTTACTCGATTTTATAAAAACAATACTGCACATAACATATAAGTGGGTATATACCTATTCGGCCAGGTGACGTCATGTTTATTGGATTCTTGCAAGAACCAGATGAATACATTCAACTTTGGAGAAATCATTCATAAGGACGGGATCAGTGGCAGCTTACTCTAAACCTTCTCGTTCACAGAGTCTTTTCTAAACAGGAAAAAATATTAAAAGATAACATGAATAAAATGAGATAAAGTCGTCTTTCATAAAAGTCGGAACATGGAGGTCGGAGCGAGCTCAAACATAACACCTACTGAAAAGACAATTCGCAAATATTTTGCATCATTTATTTACCAAGGTTTTTATAGTGTATGAATTAGATAAAATCTATCATCTTAAAAGAACTGTACAAGTCAGCAGTATAGTATAAGAGCAAGAGTTTCTGGTGGAAAGTTTCTTATGTCTTTAATGCTAATATGCTGATTAATACATCACAGAACAATTTTAGAGACAGACGTAGGTAACATTCTAATCCTGAAATTAAATATGCTGAGCCAATTATGCAACCCTATGTCACTTATAGGTACTGGTAACAGACTGTGAGCTGCAGCAATTTAAGTGTACAACTGCTCCCCCAACACCAAAAAGAAAAAGTCCGCGAGGAGTAATGTAAGAAAAAAAATACTGTTTAGCGAAATGCTCTTAAAGTAAACGTCTACGTCATAGCAAATATAATGTTCGGCTGTCGTTCTATTGCATTTTTTAGGTGCCGCCATTTTCCTCTTATCTTTGTGGACTCGATTAGTACGAGTATGCACGTTGGAGGGAGAGAGGAGACCGGAGACCCTCAGTGAGGACGCAAGTCCGCGTTGGAAAAGGGTTATTCCCTTCATTCCGACAATATATTTTTCATTATATTCTCCTTATTTCCAGATAATTTTGTTCAGATTGCGATAGACTTTTGGAGCTGGAGAGGTTAAATATGGATTTCAGTTAGCAACAAGATGGCTCCATAAAGCTGAATACAGTCGCCTGGAGGAGGCAAGAATGAATCACTGAAACATATCATCGGACGGAATGTTCAGGTGTAATTTGTTTCCATATTATCTTAGGGATAGGAGACCCCCTAGCACCTCTTCCTTACCTGTTTCTCTCAGTACATGGCATACTAACATTTCCCTGCTAGTCTGTTTCTGTAAATGGCACTTAAATATTCTCCCGTATATTGTTTATGCAGACTATAAACCTTATTCTCGTTGGTATACATGACGTCACACCACCTCTTCCTTAATGAACACTACGTTTTTCAACTCTTTTCCGTGTTATTCTTATCTTCTAAATACCGATACAATTTGCATCACTAGCATACTAGAGGAAATTAACTCCTTCCATTCGGTGACGTGTGTGTGTGTGTGTGCGTGTGTGTGTGTGTGTGTGTGTGTGTGTGTGTGTGTGTGTGTGTGTGTGTATTACCTTACGCATATTTGTTCAGCTTAGGGCGTTTTCAGCTGAATAGTTTTGATTTAGAGGAAATTAACCCCTTCCATTCGGTGAAATGTGTGTGTGTGTGTGTGTGTGTGTGTGTGTGTGTGTGTGTGTGTGTGTATTACCTTACGCATATTTTTTCAGCTTAGGGCGTTTTCAGCTGAATAGTTTTGATTCTCCCATAATTAACCTCTTCACAACCAGAGGGCTCTTCTAATAGGAGTAAAATCGTCATACATATGATTTAGGAATAGGTGTTGCAAAATCATCCAAGGCAGCGAGAATATGGCGGTTTGTTGATGCCCAAAATATAGATTAGATTCTTACTATGAAGACCTCGTTTCTATTTTATTATTGCTAACTAAAGTCTGTTTAATTTAACTTGAAAGAAAACCCTTCTATTACAGGGATTCAGGAAGACTGTTTTCATCCCCTTTTGTTTAAGGGAAATATCCATTAAACTTTACAAAATCGTTTGCCTGACAGAAAACTATACCGGTAATTCTAGCGGCGTCACGGAGCTGAATGAGATAACAAACAAATAAATACACTGTTTATCTATAAACAATACAGTCCGTTTGTGTGCGCGCGCGCGTGTAACACCCCTCTTTTGATGGTTGAAGAAAAGTCCTGGAGTAGGTATTTACGCCCTTTAATTGTGGAGCACAGAAATATAGGTGTAACCTCCAAGATTGTCAGCCCTCGACTGGACTGTTACACATGGTATTCGTTGGCGGCGTGCCTGGGAAGCGCTGCTTGCGCTGCAGTTCTGGATACAGTGGGGGGGGGGGGGGGGGGGGGGGGGGTATACAGTGAGGGAGGCATAATACATACACATATACATATAGGGGAATGGTACAATACTCCCCGGGGTGGTTGAGATGGTGTCTCCTGACACTAGAGAGGAGGTATATGGGGTGGTTCATATGACTAAGGGAGGCGGGAGATTTGTGCAGGTAGGGAGTATGGGAAGAAGGGAGGGGTGATGATACAGGGGATGGGAGGGAGTAAGTATGATACACGGGTTGGAGGGAGGACATGGCCGTGTCAAGGGGATGGAAACTAGTGATATACACTGTTACAAGGGGAGGTATGTTGATATAAGATACACATAGAGTCATGTTGATATATGATACAAGGAGTAAATAGAGTATGCAGTCACGCATGTTCTTAGATCTATATAAGTACTGTAGATAACTCTCGTGAAATAGGGCACACATGTCTTTCATTTTTTTTTGTTTCTTTTTGTTTTTTGTTTCTATTTTAGTTTCTAGGTGTCACACATTACTGTATCAGAGATATGTCAACATTTGCTTGTGGTACTTTTTCTGTCCACAGTTTATGCAACTGAACAGGTGGCATAGGTAGTCACTGAATGGGAGGGCACTTAATCCTTGGGAGGGCGTACTATGCCAGTAGTTAGTCCGATTTCCTGTAGTCTGCGTTCCATTTTCCGGACACAACAGTGCACTGCACAGATTATGAGTAGAAAACCTATGAAAGAGATGACCACAGGGGGAAACACAAGGGTTGGATGAACCCATGAACGGCTGAGGGCCAGGGAAAATTGATCCATAATGAAGTCACTGTCGTTGAGGAATGTTAGCATACGCATGTTGGGGGAGATAACGGTAATGTTAGTAGTAGAAGGCAGGTTGGAAGGCATGTCAACTGGTTGGAAGATGTCATAGGAGTGTTTACGGACTGATTGGTGATAGCGAGTGGCGTAAGTGATGACTGACTCTGATTTGACGGTACAATAGTCCGGTGCTTTGTAGAGACCACGAGAGGGTACGGAGCGGACCGAAGTACCAGGACACATGATGGTGACAGGAATGGGGACAGTGAAGAAGAAGTACTGGACGTGGTTGAGGTGAGCATGGTGGACCGGGGATACAGGAGCTGGAACAAAGGAACAGGCCGAGTATATGGAATGGTTACGAACTAAAGCAGACCCACAGGGTGTAGCGCTGCTAGGGAAGATAGCGAAAAGGTGGGTAGCACAGAGACGAGAGGTAGGGGTGAGGGAGGAACACTGCTGGAGGTCGGTGGTAGAAAGGAAGGCAACTGAGAGATGGTCATGGGATAGGAGGAAATATTCTGAAGGAACAGAGACTTGCAAGAAGGAGTTGTTGTACCGGAAGGGGAAGAGAATGATGTGGAAAAGGTTGAAGGTGATGGCAGAACGGAAAGGGATATGGACGATGACGGATGTGGTGAGAAGAGTGGCCTAGAGAACTAATATTCGAGAGAGAAGTAGGGGAGTACTGGGGATAAACCGAAAGTAGAGTGAGCCCATTCTAATACAAAGCGGAGAGCTGAGATAGGTACTAAGTCTGCAGTGACACGTCCATTAACCCGTAAACCGCTGGAACTGGAGTGGGAAAAATCCTGTGACTGCGGATTTTTGGCCAAAAATCTTGCTGTACCAAAACAGCATAAAATGTACATCAAGGTATATGCCTCATATTTGTGCAGCCACTAAAAATATTTTTTTCACCCTAAAGTTTATGATTATTACATAATTATACTTACAAGATGACGAGGGTTTTGGCATATGGCATCTATATGGTTGGTTGCATCAGAGGAAACTAGGGCAGCTGTTGGTGTAAAACAGATAAGCCAATACCACTGTACAGTGGTGCCGTCTGGTGGCGAAGACCGTATACGGAGAATAGGCGCGGGGGGGGGGGAGGAAAGAAAAACTGTTTTTTTTCGTGATAATATACGAGGCTGATGTGGAGCTTGAAAAATTAGGAGCATATGTGTGGATATACACATGAATATGTTACCTATGATAGGGGTGTGTTCAAGTCACGAACAGTACATTTTATAGTAGTAAGGATATTTTCACCACCTCATTCCTTTATTTTATTTACTTATTTGTCCATTCATTCGCCAAATTTCATTCTTTATATTTATTTATGACGGAAAGGCAGAATACGCATATGACAGAGTGAGCGACCGGGGATGGTGAGGTCGCAGATTTCGGGTACGGATGGGAACTGTTCTCCCCTGGGACTCACCTATCACAGGAGGGATTAACTGTATCCTTGTGAAGAGAGAGAGAGAGAGAGAGAGAGAGAGAGAGAGAGATTTATTGGTATTTCTTTCGATGGGTGAAATTATCGATCACCAAGGGATTGGGGCGGGTGGCATGAGGTCACACAATTTAGCCAGATTAGGTATACATTCTTTCATCATCAAAGGATCAAGTTGGTACTGTCCTGCACTAACATTAATATTTGTACAATTCTCAATTCATATGCATTCTCTTTTTATATTCTTTTTTTTTTTATTTGTGCAACATTATACTTTCTAATTCATCATGTGGTTATTACTTTTATTTCTTCTTCACTCTCTCTCTCTCCCTCTCTCTCTCTCTCTCTCTCTCTCTCTCTCTCTCTCTCTCTCTCTCTCTCTCTCTCTCTCTCTCTCTCTCTCTCTCTCTTGATATATACCACGCGTGCGATTACTATTCCATTTTCATGTTCAGTATATTTGCTGCCTGTGTGATTCTTAAGCCAAAGGTCTTTCGCATGTAGAGTACACATTATATTAACATATAGTGACACCATAAAAAGAACTAACTAAACAAGCGAATGCAGCGCCTCGGAATTGGACGGACCATACGTTGACGACTACGGAACGGACAAAGGACATTCTGAGGGTGGGGACGTGGAAAGTAAGAGGAGTGAATGGTGAAGCGAAAGAGAGAGAGATTGTTCAGGTGCTTGAGGATGCAATAGTGGATGTATGTGGTTTGACTGAAACTAAATAGAAAGGTGAAAGGGTGAGAGAATGGGAATACGGGGTAGGAATATGTGCGGGAGTCAATGAGAATGAGAGGGCAAGAGAGGGAGTATGCCTGATGATAAGCATGAAGTGGAAGGAGAATATAAGAGAGTATGGAACAGTGGGTGCAAGGATTGTATGTGTGAAGAAAGTAGGTATACAAGTTTGGGCTATTGTATGTGTGTATGCGCCGACAGAGGACAGAGTGGCAAGAGTGAAAGATGAGTTTTGGGCAAGGGTAGGAGCGAGAGAGTGTTTTTGATCAGAGACATGAATGGTAAAGTTGGGAATGTACGAGTGGATGGAGTGGTTGGTCAGTGGGGTGTGCCAGCTGAGATGGAAGGGAATGGCAGTGCCTTGGTGGACATCTGTGCTGGTAAGGGGTTGGCAATAGCCACCACGTACTTTCGGCACAAGATGATCCACAGGTATACAGAGAGAGTCTTGAGGAGGATGGATGATGAACTTGTAGAACGGAAGGCAATGATAGATTACGTGAGTTGGATGAGCGAATGAGAAGACAAGTGCTGGATGCAAGAGTGTGGAGAGGGTGGGGGAATGGAATCTCAAGAAAGTGGGTGAAGCGACCAAGGGGAAGACAGGAGGAAATAGCTCCTGTGAGAAGAGTGGAGAAGTTACAAGATAGCGAGAAAATGGCAGAATATAAGAGAATAGTGGAAGAGAGATTGGGAAGGTATGAGTTTGAGCAGATGGAAGGGGTGGAAGATGTATGTAAGATTTTCACAGAAGAGATAGGCGCAGCGTGTGAGAAGGTTTGTGGAGTGAGGAGGAGATGCAGGGGTGTGCAAGGGACAGCATGGTGGAATGATGAGGTGTAACGAGCTGTGGAATAAAAGAAGAAGGCATATAGTGAATGGCTAGCAAGCCAGGCTGACCAGATTTAGCGTTTTCAGGCTAAATTTAGCCGTTTGGGGGCGATATATCTGGATTTAGCCTTAAATTTGGCCTCTTGGAAATTTTTGCCGTTTTTTAGCCGTATTCAGAGTAAATTGGCATTTTTCTAGCCTTTTATTTTTTTTTTCCTAATAATGCACATGACCAACTCAGAAGATGAATAACACGTAGTCGGAGAAAGAAAGAGATTTCACACTCCGGTGTTAAAAGCCTGAGATTCCCCGGAGGGCTTCATTGACCTCTAATCCCTAAATCACCTGCTATCTCCTGGGAGCATGCTTCCAACCTGCCACAGAACTTGGGATACAGTGCTACCAGCCGGATCACGGGGTCACAGCCACGGGGGACAGAATAATAATAATAATAATAATAATAATAATAATAATAATAATAATAATAATAATAATGATAATAATATAATAATAATAATATAAAAGTAGATTTGAACTGACAGGTGTTTGTACAATGAAAACGAGTAGGCTAAAAAGGTGTGGGAAATCTCTGAATAAACAACTGTTTTCTGAAATGTTGCCATAAAGATAAGAAAAATGACTGAAAATAAGACTTATTACATTTCAATGTACATTATTGGTATTTCTGTCGCATTTAGAAATTCAGCCGTTTTTTTGCAAATCTTTCCGTAATTTTTTTTTCTTAAGTTTAGCCTTTTTCCAGCTGAAGAATCTGATCACCCCGTAGCGAGCAGAGGTAGGGGAGATGATGAGAGAGAGAGAAGAGAGAGGTATATGTGAGGTGGAGAAGAGAGGTGAAGAGATTGGTGAAGGAGAGTAAGAAAAAAGTAGATGAGGAGTTTGAGAGGAATTTGAGTGTAAAATGGAGGGAGAGTAAGCAACTGTTTTGGAAGGAGGTAAAGAAAGTAAGACAGTGTGAAAGGGGAAATAGTAGAGAAGTGAAAGATGGGAATAATAGATTGCTGATGGAGAAGAGAGAGAAACTGAGGAGATGGAAGGAGCATTTTGAGGATTTGTTAAATGTAGAGAGTGAGAGCAGAGCGAGTATAAGTGGTTGGGGAATGGCTGGGAGAAGAAGAGGTGAGAGGAGGGAGGAAGAGATCAGTAGGGTGGAAGTAGTGGAAGCAATGAAGAAGATCAAGATGGGAAAGGCCCCAGGAATTGATGGAGTGTGTGGTGAAATGCTGAAGTATGGGGGTGATATTGCTGTGGAATGGATATGGAAGTTGTGTAGATTGGCTTGGGAAGAGGGAAGGGTTCCAGAGGACTGGAAATCAGGTATAATTCTTCCTTTATATAAAGGAAAAGGGGAGAGAGAAGCATGTGGTAACCATAGGGGTATTTGCCTTCTTAGTGTGACTGGAAAGATATATGGTAGAATTCTTATTGATAGGGTTAGGCATATAACAGAGGAGTTAGTTGGACAAGAACTAGGGGGATTTAGGGAGGGAAAAGGATGTGTAGATCAGATATTTGTTCTAAGATGTTTAGTGGAGAAGTATCTAGAGAAGGGAAAGAAAATGTATGCTGCCTTCATGGAACTGGAGAAAGCTTATGACAGAATAGATAGGCAAGGTATGTGGAAGGTTTTAAGAATATATGGAGTGGAGGGGAAATTGTTGAGTGCTGTGAAGAGCATGTACGAAGGAGCTAGGGCTACTGTGCGAGTGGATGGTGAGCTAAGTGAGTTCTTTGATCTGAAAGTGGGACTGAAACAGGATTGTGTGATGTCTCCATGGCTGTTTAATATATACATGGATGGGGTTGTAAAGGAGGTGCAAGGTAGGGCACTGGATGTGGGGGTGTCTCTAATGAATGAGGGCGGGATGTGGAAGATTCCAGTGTTGTTGTTTGCTGATGATACGGTATTATTGAGTGAAGATGAAGGGGAGTTGCAAGGTCTGGTGAATAAATTTGGAACAGTGTGTAAGTAGGGGAATTTGAAAGTCAAAGTGAACAAGAGTAAAGTTATTGTGTTTGAGAGGAATGAAGTCACAGAATACACAGTGAGGTTGGATGGTGAGGATATGGAGAATCTGAGTGCATTCAAGTACTTGGGCAGTGTGATGAGTAAGGATGGAAGTTTTGGGGATGAAATACTTGAAAGGGTACAGCAGGGAAGGAAGGTTGTTGGTTCATTGAAAGCGGTGATGAGAAATAGGGAGGTGAGTATGGAAGTTAAGAAGTCACTGCATGATAGTATCGTGATCCCTACCCTGACGTATGGAAATGAGGCATGGACCTTGCTAGAGTAACAAGTCAAGAGTGAGAGCAGTGGAAACGAGTTACTTGAGAGGAGCATGTGGAATGACATGGAGGGACAGGTTGACGAATGAAGAAGTGAAGGAACGTTGTGGGGTGTATGTGGATGTGGTTGAGAGGATTTGGAGAAATACACTGAGGTGGTTTGGATATGACGAGAGAATGAAGAATGAAAATGAGGGTGTATGCAGGTGGGGTGGAGGGAGGGAGAGGGAGGGGAAGGCCGAGAATGAGGTGGTGGGATGGAGTTGAGAAGCATATGAGGGAGGGGGGAGTGAGCTGGGCGGAGGGTAGGCAAATGGTGGGTGACAGAGTGACTTGGAGGCGTTTTGTCTGCGGCCACCCTTTGCGGGATTAGGGCGTCGGGCTATAGATAGATAGACACTCCATTCTCCTTCCCTTGCTTTCTGTTTGTCTCAACACTAATCACAAATAATTGCTCTACCTGCGACCTATCCTGTCATTTGACCATTCAACCACACCTGTACAGGTCTGTGTTGCCAACACTGCGTTCTTTATTTTGTACGATGGACAGTGTATTCATCATAGACTTAGATTTTTTTTTTTTTTTGAAAAGGATGTGGGCAAGTTTTGGTGCACAATATTATTACTAGAAGTCGCTCCATACAGTGTCTGTGTGCATAAAAATTAATTTCATTGGTAACACAAGACCTGCTGATGCGGCAATAGTACCCGATCTTGTCTCAGAACATATATGTTATCCTTCCCATTGCATGCATTTCACTACCTCTTTCACATAAAAAGTGAGGGCAGTAGAAATGGGAGGAATGTTGCTTAGATCGTTAGCCAGTGGCTAAGGCGGGTCTTTGCCTGTTGGCGGCTCACCAAGTCGGAGAAAGATGGAAGGCGAGGGAGGGGAAGGTGATGGTGGACGGGGGGAGGGGGCGGCTTAACATACCTTTTCTTGGAAAAAATGACTGTTATCATAGCCAGTGGCTAAGGGGGGGCTTTACCTATTGGCGGCCCACCAAGTCGGAGAGAGAAAGAAGGCGAGGGAGGGGTGGGTGATAGTGGGGGAGGGGAGCTTAACATACCTTTTCTTGAAAAAAATGACATGAGCTCGTAAAAAAATTAAAATCTAGATAGACACCGTGAAAGTTTGCATTTTGGAAAGGAGAGATGAACAGTGGAGATTTTTTTGCAACAGCTG
>JAGKTI010018782.1:0-17447 GCA_018397915.1 Birgus latro | reverse complement strand
CTCCTCTTTTCTATTCTGATGGCTCTGTAGCTATTTCTTCTACTGATAAAGCAGATCTCTTTGCTCAGACTTTCTCCTCTAACTCCGCCTTAGACGATTCCTGTGCTTTTCCTCCATCACTTCCCCACTCTGACTTCCTCATGGCTGACAGTAAAGTTTCTTCAGCTTATGTACTTTCTGCCATCACTGGCCTCAATACCAACAAGGCATATGGGCGTGATGGAGTCCCACCTGTTGTCCTCAAGAACTGTGCTTCTGTGCTTACACCCTGCCTAGGTAAACTGTTTCGCCTTTGTCTATCAACTCCTACATTTCCTTCTTGCTGGAAGTTCACTCTCATTCAGCCAGTCCCAAAGAAGGATGACCATTCCCAACCCTCTAACTATCATCCAACTGCTTTAACATCCTGTGTATCAAAAGTTTTCGAGTCAGTTCTTAAAAGAATAATTTAAGAGCATCTATCCTATCACAACCTTTTTTCTGATCGTCAGTATGGGTTTCGTCAGGGACGCTCCACTGGCGATCTTCTCACCTACCGTTCAGACTCCTGGTCATTCTCCTTTCGAGACTTTGGTGAAAGATTTGCCATTGCACTTGACATCTCAAAGGCTTTCGATCAATTATGGCATAAATCTTTAGTTTCCAAACTACCCTCCTACGGTCTCTATCCGTCAATCTGAGTCTTCATCTATGGCCTCCTTTCTGATCGTTCTATAGCTGATGTTGTAGACGGCCATCGTTCTCTTCCTAGTCCTATCAACATTGATGTTCCTCAGGGCTCTGTCGTATCACCAACTCTCTTCCTTTAATTCATCAATGATCTTCTAAGCTGTACCTCTAACCCTATCCACTCGTACATTGATGATCTCACTCTTCACCTTTCCATTCGGTTCCCGCAACGTCTATCTCAGCAGTTACTTCAACAAACAAGGGATGAGGCTATGGCACACCTAATATCAGAGTTGGCTCGTATTTTTGAGTGGGGTAAAAATAATCTCGTTTTTAATGCATCAAAGACTCAGTTCTTACACCTGTCAACCAGACAAAATCTCCCACAGGAGCACCCACTACTGTTTAATAATATCCAGCTGAATCCTTCATCATCCTTGAATATGCTTGGGATTTCATTCGCTTGGGACTTATCTTGGAAAGATCATATTACATCTTTTGTAAAATCTGCTTCCAAGAGATTAGGTGTGCTAAGCTGACTCCGAACCTTCTTTACTTTTGCACAGTTGTTGACTTTATATACGGTTTTTTTTTTTTACGCCTGAGTAGAGTATAACTCTCATGTGTGGGGAGGCTCCCCACATACTGCTCTTCTCAATAGGGTGAGTCAAAGGCTTTTTGTCTCATTAACTTTCCTGCTCTTACTGGCTTCCTTCAACCTCTGTCTCTTCGCCACACTGTTTCATCTTTATCTCTTTTCTGTTGCTGCTTCTATGGTCATTTCGCCTTTGAATTTTCTGCTTGCATCCCTTCAACTCTACGACGGACGTGTAGCACCCGTCTAACAACAAACTCTCATCCCTTTTTTGTCCAGGTCTCTAATGCAAGAGTTAACCATTACTCCTAGTCCATCATTTATGCAACAGGTCAGCTCTGGAACTGTCTCCCTCTGTCTGTATTTCCTGCTTTCTAGGATCTCCAGTCTTTCAAATGCAGTGTGTCCTGGCATCTCATTATGAACGGTTCTTGAATTTGTCTTTTTTTTTTTCTTGGAAGGAACGGTTTGCAGGCTCCTGGTCTTTGATTCCTTCTTCCTTGCAAAAAGAGAATAGTTTTAGAGTTACAATTATTTTTCTCTAATTTTATTTTTCCATCAATTACCTTGAAGTTATATTTTCATGCAGTAAATCAAGAATGGCCATTTTTTTTGGGGGGGGAGGGATTTACAATTAGGGAGTAGTACAATCCATATTGATTCAGTGTGAGAAATAATGGGAAATGAGCAAAATTATTTTTTGGCAGCTACTTTACAAAAGTTGTTCAGCGTTGAATAGAATTACCTTATTTCTTTCTGGATGCCATAATATCTTTCACTGAATTGATTTGAATTAACTTGTTTTAATAATTGCAATAAAGGGCAATACCAAGAGAAAAGATTTAAGGATGTTATAAGGCATTATGTTACAAGTATAAAATGCACACAAAGAATATCCTCATTCCCCTCGAAGACCACAACTTTACTCATCTCTACATTCACCTTTAAATTCCGTTTCTTACAGACTCTCCTAAACTCATTCACAGGATCCTACATTATCGGGTTGGCTTCACTTAACAATACAGTATCATTTGCAAACAACAAAACAGGAAGCTTCCAAATGCTGCCCCCTCTCATTAGGGCCACTCCTGCATCCACTGCCCCACCTTGTATTTCTGTTATAATTCTCCATCCATTTACAGATTGATCAGTCACGGGGACATGACACATCCCTGTTACAATCCAACACTGAAATAGAAAAAAACACTCAGTTCACCATCCACCACTCACTGCAGCCATAACACCCCTCATACACCATCTTCAGTCAACAGCTTCTCATGTACTTCATATATCTCTAATAATTTCCGCATTCCTTGTCTATTCACTTTGTCGTATGCTTTTACCAAAACCACGAAGGCCGCATAAAAGTTCTTTCCTTTCTCCACAAACTTTTCCACGAAATTCCTTAGGATGGATATCTGATCTTCACACGCTCTTCCCTTCTTAAAACCTCCTGATTCTTCTCCAATTATTTTTTTGTTATTTCCCTAACTCTATCAATATGTATCCTACCATATACTTTTCCTATTATACTAAAAAGACAAATGGCCTGTGATTACCACATATTTCTTTTCCCCCCCTTCCTTTGTACTGTGGAATAATTATACCTGATTTCCAATCTACTGGAACTCGACCTTCCTCCCAGGCCAAACTGTACATCTTCCATATCCATTCTACTGCTACCTCTCCCCAGTGCCTCAGCATTTCACTACACACTCCATCAAGTCCTTGGGCTTTTCCCATTTTGACTTTCCTCATTGCTTCCTCTACCTCCATCATACGTATGTCTCCTTCACTTCTCATCTACCTCTTTCTTCTAGCCACTGCCCAGCCACTTACACTGGCAGTACTTTCATTCCCTTTATTTAACACTTCCTGAGAATATTCTCTCCATCTGCACACTTTTTCTTCCCTCTCCATTAACGATCAACCACTTTTATCTTTTTCGCCCCTACCACCCTCTTTTTCATCCTGCCTAACCCTGTTTACCTCCTTCCAGAACATTTTCTTACATTTCCTCCACTTTACATTAAAATTCTTTCCAAATTCCTCATCCACACTCTTCTTATTCCCTTTTATTAATCTTTTCACCTCTCTTTTCCTCTCTACATATAACTCTCTGTTCTCTCAACTTCCTCCATTCTTCTGCTTCTGATCCATGCACTATATGCTCTCTTCTTTTGCACCACAGCCTGTCTCACCTCCTCATTCCACCACGCTGTTCCTTGCACCCCCTTTCGTCTTCTTTTCTCCCCACACACCACCTCATATGCTACAAAGATTTCATCATTGAATATCTTGCACACAACATCCACTTTCCTCATGTGCTCCTAATCATATTTACCCAAACGCTCCTCCGCTTCTCTCTTATGTTCGACCTTTTTTCCATAATTTTACAACCTTTCTACCTTCATTGTGTGGGCTACTGCCTCCTGCCCTTTGTACCCCGACTTTCACCACCACCAAGTGTTGGTCAGAAAGTCCACTCCAGTAAATACCTTCTCATTGTCTCATCCACACACACATATAAGCATTGCCTTTTGTTCATTCAGGTCACCATCCACCCTTCTCATCACTCGCATGTATAAATGTGGCTTATTTTGTGCCAAAAGAGGGTATTGCCTATCACCAGCCTCCTCCCCACACAAATGTCTTCTAGCGCACTAACATTCTCATCGACATCTGCAGGCACACCCCGCTCACCAACTACTCCGTCCATCTTCACGTTCCCTACTTTTCCATTCATGTCTCCTGCCAAATACACTCTCTCACATCTCTCAGACTTTTCCACGCACCTTTCCACGTTTGCCCAGAATGCTTCTTTCACGTATAGGAACAAAATCACGAACACTACTTTTAGTAAACATGGCACATGAGCGTAATAGTAATAGTATTTTTTTATAATTTAAAAACTTTCTCATGAAATATATGTCTTATTATTATTTATTACCAGAAAGTCATTTACAAGGTAGTGAAGGAACATAATTATGCCGATTTTCCATGTGACGGAAGAAATGTAGCACTTGACCATAAGAATCTGCTTACTTATTTTTCTATTACTTATTACCAGTTATGTACTTACATGGTAATTTTCTATGTAAGTTTCTAAGTACTTATCGAGCATCACTTTCTCTTTTGACGGTGAGGAGCACACTGCAAAATCACCCTCAATTGTCTCCATATTTACTATGACACTAATTATGTATTTTGTTACATATTAAAACAAGATGTGCACACAACATTACTTCCCTATGGATCTGGAGGTGAGGTACACTCAGAAACACTCTCAGAGCACTACTTGCTCTTTTGCTTGTGTTTAACACAATGCATTGACACCCGCCGTTTTTTTTTTTTATTCACTATTGAACACTATTTTCGTATTTGTAATATGGACACTAAGGGAGTGGATGTGTGGTGCCATGTTTTCTACTGTTTTCATTATTTAGTCACTTGATGAATGCACTGGCTGGTGTTGACAGTTTCCCATCACAAGCATGCAAACTAAGGTGGTGAGCGAGGAGAGGACTGTTTTGTGTGTACAAAGCAGAGAATTCCTTGATTCAGCGTAACATGATGCCACTGGGTGAAAGGATGCTCACTCATTTGTCTCCTAACAAATTTAGGAGATACAGAGATCGACATGACTCCAGAGTATAGGATGGGCCTCTTTCAGTGAAGTAGCCAGTTTAATAACCTGAGTTCCTGACTGTACATCTATAGTCCTGCAAGACCCAACTTCTATAATTTGGCAGAGACTCATACATATTTTCGTGCTACTAAACCAGGACATTTAAACAAACGAGGTCTGATCAATAAGCAGCTGACCATTAGCTGTCAAAAATAAACCAAGCCTACTGATCAAGTTCAGACTTAAATCTCTTTCAAAGTACAGTATGCCCCTTGGGACTCAACACAACTCGGAAGCCCATCCATTGCTGGAATAAGTTTTCAATGCCAGTTTTGGGGATTGCCAACAAAATCTTTGTAACATTTTTTCTTTATCCCGTTCGTGTCCTCAAATCCCGAACCCTTCAGCAGCATCTTCAGTTTACTAAATAGCCAAAGGTTGCAGAGAGCCATGTCAGGACAGCAGGGAGCCTGCCAGACCTGTATGATTCTGTGTTTGTCCAAAAAGTCCTGGATGAGACAGGATGAGTGGACTGGACCATTGTCATGGTGGAGTTGCCAGTTCTGCAGCCATCATAACTCTCAACTTCATTGATGCACCGCACTGCATAGGCAACAAAGTGCTCCCAGGTAGTACTATTTGTTGATTTTTTGGTCTTCATGAGTGTACCCATAATGAACAACGCCTTGGTAGTCAAAAAAAAAAAAAAAAACTGTCAGCATGAGCTAACATTTGCTCCGAGCTTCCCATTCCTTATTTGGTCATAGTTTCATTGTCAAAAGCCTGCTGAATATTCGTGATGGTTTCAAATTGCGTGTCAACAATATATTTTTTTTAAATCAAATGCAGTAACATTTTTCGGAGTCACTCGGTCATCATGGCAGAAATGAAAATGCCACAAGCAAAAATATATCTTCAAACCAACGCTGCTCGGCAGCGACTGGGCTGGGTGGCAACATTGAACATATTCGCACATGCACACAACGATCCAAGATCGCACTTCACTCCTTGCTATTGGTTTATGAGAAAAAAAAAGTGGTCAGATACTTTTTGATTAGACTCCATACTTACAAACTTTTCTAACACTTAGAAGTGTTTGTAGGTGTCAGAGACACAGGAGCACTCTCCCATACAAAGGCTGACCTTGCACCTGACCATTATATTCACAAGCGCTCCCATTTTTGCCCCTTTTTTCTCTTCGCTTCCACCTCCTCGTCTTTGAAATCACTGTCAGAAGTGTCACTGGGCAGAAGGTGGTGCCACATGAGTGACTAGCTGCACTTCCCATCCAGAGGGGCAGGGGCGTAGTTAGGAGAAACAGGGCAATATCGTGACTCCTTCGTGGCAAGTGGGTGACTGGGTGAGGCAAAACATTAACGAAGGCTGGGGGTATCCATGTAACCCACTCATAAAGCACAATCAAGAGTTTGGCGGGAATGATTGAGCACACAAAATATGAAATTTCCCATGGTTTTCTGGAAGGACTGTCACAGTCACCCCTCACAGTGCTTCCAGAAGGACCATCACACTGAAAAGGTTGACAACGTCTGTAGTTTTTCTGTAAGTTTGTGAAGAAACTGATGCACATAATAATCAATCATCAAGAGACCAGCAGGCAGAGCTATGCACAGACAGACAGACCCAAAATAAGCTGACAAATGGGCAGAGATTGCAAACAGAAACAAACAAAGAAAAGAAGTATATAACAGAAGACATGTAAACAGTGAGAAACACAGACTAATAGCAAGTCAGAGAAGACCAGACACAAACAAAAATATTCAAAGAAAGAAAGAGTAATAAAGAGAACCAAACAGACACACAGAGAAAGAGCCAGTCAAACAGAACGAGATGAACAAACACATTAGTGATGGAGGTAAAGATCTGAGTGAGTAGGACAGGGGCAAACATGAAAGTGAGTGAGACAGGAATGAACATTTATATAGTGAAACAGGGGTGACCATATAAGTGAGTGAGGGAATGAGGCAGGGACGAATATATGAGGGAGCGAGATAGGGGTATACATACTAGGCCGTGAGACAGGAGTGAGTATATGAGGAAGTGAGCCAGGGATGAGCATATAAAAGAGTGAGGCTGGTAACAATAGGAGGGCGTGAGACAGGGATGAATATATGAGGGAGTGAGGCAGAGGTAAACGTATTAGGGTGTGAGTGAGGAAGGAGTCAACATATGAGGGTGGGAGGGTGACTTGGGTCAAACACGTGGATGACTGGGACAGGTGTAAACATAAAAATGAGTGAGACACGGAAAGGCATATGAGGGAGACAGGGGTGAACCAACGAGGCAGGAAGACGGGCGAACAAACGAGAGAGGGAGACAGGGGCAGACATATGGAGGAGAGAGAGGTAATAACTAGAGGACAGGAAAGACAAGTGTCATTCCTTGTTAGAGGATATATTAAGAAGACGTGAGAGAGAGAGAGGGGGGGGTACCAAGCATCAGTTGCGTCAACGTGTGTGATATTATCACTTATTTTCTTTTACCTTTTTTTCTTTCCTTCGTTCATGTCCTTCTTTCAGTTTCTTTCCTACTTTGGTTTTCTTCGTTGTTCTTCATTCGTTTCAGTCTACCATTTTTTTCTTCATGTCTTCGTTTCGTTCTGCTCGTGTTCATTCTTTTTCCAGTCACGTTTTTCTGTTTTTCCACCATTATTTCTTTCTTTGAATCTTTATGAATCTTCCTTTCTTTCTTTCATCATCCTTTTCTCTAACTCCATACGCATAACCCGCTTGTGGCTGATAAAAGAATTTCTCTCTCTCTCTCTCTCTCTCTCTCTCTCTCTCTCTCTCTCTCTCAACTTGGTAATATCAAACCAAGGTAAAATATTGCCTCCGACAGAGTCCCTTCTTCGCAGACGTTGGTGCCTGATAAGAAATCACCACCGGAGGTTACAGCAGTTGTAATATACAGGAGTCATACGACAGAATTATGTTTTAAGGTACAAAAGTCAGAACAGAATAGTAAAGAAATCATAATATAGAATAGTCATAAGAGAATAATTATTAGACAGACTACTCATTTGACAAGGTTCATAAGACCGAGTTGCCCCAAGAAAGAAAAACCAAAGATAGTGACTTTAAAATATTATTACCTGTCATTACCCTTTCCTCTGATTTAGTCTTGCTGCCAGCTGAGAAATATACTCATGCTATCGTTGTATATAATTTGAGGGCTTTGAGAAGCACTGGAATTATTAAGTCTGATTATAATCGGTATTAGTTTATGTCTGTATAAACTCTCTTTCTCTCCTGGGGATCAGAATGGCTCAGTGGTTGCGCTCTCCCTTCACGGCCGTAGGGTTGGAAGTTCGAGCCCGCACCAGGGTTGCGTATTTCTGACGAGAGATGTAGCGGCCTCACCAAGGATTTCCTCTTGCCCGGCAGAGCTATATCGTCCACTGGTCCTAGCTAGCACTGGGGATTCACCCTCTTCTTCACTCTGACCCTATTTCTACAAGCCTATCTATCCGTCTGTGTATCAGTCTTAAGCCTGTTTATCTTTTTCTCTGTTTATAATCGTCTGTCTGTCTGTCTGTCTGTCTGTCTGCAGCAATACGAATGTGGGTAGTGTGAGTGGTGAGGCAGACACGCGCGCGCGCGCGCGCATGCACACGCACACACGCGCACACACGCACATATTCAAAAAGGAAAACATCTGGGGAATAGTCATATACATAATTGTTTTCAGTTTATTTAATCCAACTTTGGGACGCGTACAATGAGCAATTTACGTAAGTGGGAGGGTGATAACAACGTCCTGAATCCTTACATCTCGGAAAGTTCCTAAAGTTCCAATCTGTCTGTATATAATAGTCAGACGCCTTAACCCCGGAGAGGATGGCCACAAACAAATCGCCTCCATATCACCCTGTCCTCCATCATGAGACTGCCCTTTCTCCAACGAACATTTAGGTCCTTCATATACATCTTCACCCCATCCCTCTGTCGCATCTTCGGTCTTCTGCTCTTCCTGTTCCTACCCTTTCCTCTACCTCACCCATATACATTCTCCTAATCAGCCACTTATTTTTCCTTATTTTCATGTGGCCAAGTCATCTCAAGGTACTTCTCTGTCCTTTCCCATTGAAAAATAATGTGTCCGGTGATTGCCAATATATTACACATATTGTAGGTGGTCAGCCTATGATTAAGGATTTAGCCTAACGAGGAAACGAGTATGAATTTTTTTTATTCGATTCGCATATGTTACACTCTACTTCCTATGAAAGATCTCACTGCTGTTTTAGAATATATACTCTTTTCACTCAACGTATGCCTGGTATTATCATTATTTTCATTTTGATGCTGAGCTGTAACGACAGATAAATTATAACATACTATCTTGGAGATTTAAACGGAAGAGACAGAGTAATATCACTGTTTCTGCACCTGAGCTCCGTGAAATAAGTTGCAAAAGAACAAGAAACTGGGCAGGTTCAGGCGAGAAGAGTGTAGTAACAGCCTCCAACAGTCCCTTCGGTACAATGACTCCTAGTGCTGGAGAGGGGCGCCTTCATGAGACAGCTATCATTAAATGTTGGAATGGCAGTTTCAGCCTGCAGTACACTGCGTTTATATTCAGAAGAAAATTGCTGCCAACACACGAATTCGTTCAGTTTAAGAAAGATCTCTCCTGATATGCTTTAAATGACATCTGTATTCAGTTCAGAAAAAATTTGCTTCGTGAAATTACTAATCGGCTACATCATCATTGCACGATAAAAAAAAAAAATAAATAAATAAAAGAAGCTGTAATAAATGGCCGAATTATGGGAAGTGGAAAATGTTGTGTAGACACTGACTGAGCCGTCCATGCAACACAACAATTGGTACGTGTGCACCATACGGACCACCTTACATATCATCCGACAATGCAGGTGTTCCATAAATAAAAAAGAAGCTGCATAAACTCTTGTGCACTCAGTTTTACTATTAAGGCCGTTAAAGCCAGGAAAGACAGGCAGACAGAAAGAAAAATAGACAAACGGAGAGGCAGCAGACGAACATACATACAAACAAACAGACAGACAGACAAAGATGCAAACACACACACACACACACACACACACACACACACTGTTACGACATGGTGGGGCTAAAGGAATATCTGATTGTGCAACGGAAATTTTAGAATACAAAGTGGCTGCTAGCCTCACCGAGTCGTAAGCTAAAAAGGGGGAAAATAATAATCAAGTGTAAATCACGTACTAATGATAAAAAGGGGGAATGAAATAAACAAGCAAAAATACTTAATTTACTTAACACTAACTTAAAGCTACAAGAATAAACTCAAAACAGGTTCATACAGGATTGCCAAACCAGGACTTGCCAAAATATACCCTAAAGTTCCAAACATCAATAAAGACAAAACCAGGATACAAACTAGTCCATGGGTTGTAAAACCTCTGGAGGTTACAATAAAGACCTGCCATAAAAATAATGAGAACCTGGCATAAAAGTAAAGAGACTTAACACTAATATAACATGTGACATTAGCTAAAGCAATAGAAGTGACTACGTTAATAGCTCTTATAAATAATGACAATATTAGTAAGAGCAACCCAGTAGATATATCATGTGCTGACACTTAATAAACATTAACTCACGTGTGGCAGATATACTACAGTTTACAAAAAATATCCCCACAACAGAGCAATCCAACACACCAGTCCAACTCAAGCCGCTAACTCGTGATAGTCCCAGCCCGGCCTATGTAAACACAAGGAAGCAAGAAGCGAAACTCAAAGATGCAAGAAGAGCAGAAGAGAAACAAGGGTCGCAACCATGAGCAGATACGAGACTGTGGGTCGAAACAGCTCTAGAAACATCGACACAGAGCTGGGCCAGACTGTTTCCTGCTATATGATATTTATAAACTCTATTCACAAAACTAAGCATGGTACTAACTGATGAATATTAAAGGTTCTGAGTATTATATATGAATATAAGTAACGTATATCGGCCACACGTAACAACACACACACACCACACACACACACACACACTAGCTGACGCAGTTGTATCGTTCTCGCTTGCCATATGGTAGAAGGGAGTTCGCGCCTCGCTCAGGTTGCGAGAAGTTTCACTGACGAAGTGGGTGGTTACTGTTCCCCTTGAGCAAGGGGATGGGTGTGTGCATGTGTTAAGGTCACAGCCTTGCCCTTAGATCGGACTATATGAGCTCTCAGCTCCCTTCCGGGAGGGTTAAAGCTGACGATCACGACCATCAGAGTGATCCTGGCCGACCCGGTGAATTACACACACACACACACACACACACACGCTCGCGCGCACAAACCTGACCAGTTAGGAGCACGATGGATGATAAAAAGTAAGAAAATTCTATAAAGAAAAACTACTACTAGCAACATCTGACCTAAAACCAACAAAATATGTTCATGCACTCAGTAACTTGAGGCAAGCTATACTCCATCAATATTTAATAAGCAGTACTTGGCCCTACAGTGAAAGATTTAATTTTTTGGTATTTAAGGGGTATATAAGACTGCAAAATTATGTTTAATTGCTTATAATATGTATCATATAACTGCTTGGACTGTGTGTGTGTGTGTGTGTGTGTGTGTGTGTGTGTGTGCGCGCGCGCGTGTGTGTGTGTGTGTCTGGTGTTGGAATGTCTGATATGATAACATGAGGTATAACAGAGTGAGGTGTAAGTGGCATGTGAGGTAGTGTGAATTGTGTGTCTGGTGTAGTTGTGTGAAGTGTGGCAGTTCAAGACATGAGAACGTGCTGCGTGTATGAAGTGTGGCAGTGTGTGGTTTGATAATATGAAATGACTGAGGTGTGTATGTGTTTGTGTGTTAAGTGTTGCAGTGTTTAGTATGGTACTGTGGGGTGTTGCAGTACGAGACATGGCAACTGTACGGGCCTGTTTATGAGCTGTAACTCAGTCAAGTATGTTAGTGTGACAGGTACAAATATGAGGTAAACACATGTTATTCCAGTGTCTTGTACGGCTTATTAAAATTGCAATGCCCTGTACCCCCCCACCTCCCCCTTCATACACACGCTTCCACGCTAAAAACCTCTTGTCCTCCAGAGTACTATAATCAATAACACGAGGCCAGCTATGAAGCCAGGGTACCAAAAGGTTGGCAAGTCTTTAAAGGAAGTTAGTTTAGAAGGGTAGAGTTATGATAGGCGGTGACTCAGGCTGGGTAGGGTACAGACTTCAGAATATCAACAAGTGCCTTCAGTATTACGATTATTGCATCGCTTTCCTTGATGGCGTTATGATTACAATTATCATCATTAATATCATCTTTTGTTCACGCACACACACACACACACACACACACACACACATACACACACACACACACACACACGGGAAAAAAGGAGGGAGAGAAAAAGAGGGTTGAGGTGGGTTAAGGGGTGAGGGGGGGTGAGGGGTGAAGAGACAGATTAAATTTGGGGTGAAGGGGAACGGAGCCGGAAATATATGGTGGAAGAAGAGTAATGGAGGAGGGAGACCTAGCAAGAATTCTGGACCCAGTAGGGTCTAGAAGTCCAGGGACCCTTTCCCCCAGACCCATCAGTCCTACTATGTGTCACATATTTTTGCATGTAACCGTTCCAGCACTAACACCCACTGTCCATACTGAATGGATGATAGAGCTGTCTCAGTCAAGGCTGCTGTTCTGATATTATCGGGGATGCTTTTATTATATGTTGTTGGATTTTGTGCTAATTCCATGAAAACCGTTTTCAACGAAATCTTATTCATCTGAGTAGTCCCTGCTTCAGCCTACGATCGCGTCCATTAAGATAGATCATGACTCTGACAACCTTACCTTTTTTTTTTTTTAGGTGTCATACTCTGGAAATAGACTTAATGTTCCATTCCCTGAGGCCCAGCAGTCATCCTATGAGCCTGGCACCTTCACTTGTCACCAAGGCAGCACAAATACCTACCGTCCATACTGAATACATTGTAGGGTTCAGGGTTGACTCATTGACTTAGTCATTTTTGTTTTATTACTGACGTTTTTCTCGCCTCTGTAAAGCTTTCGATTACAGTGCCTGTATACTACGTAATATTTCTGGCAACGTTTTCCTATTGACTTAAGTTAGTATTCTGACTGGTGTTGGAGATACCGTAATACCTGTTCCTTAGCGATATATTCTGAACATTACATTCAGTATCCTCCAGTATGTTGTTGATGCAAACGATGTCGATAATTAAACAATATAAACAGCATACACGAGAATACCAAAGAGTAATATAATGAATAAATCGCTAAGGCAGAGGTATGTCGCCTGTAACACCTTTTCACGAGTGCAACCTCTTTCTAAGCGATATATTCTGAACACTACGCGTCAGTGTCCTCTTGTATGTTCCTGATGCGATATTACAGCGGTATAAATAGCACCCAACGCAGTATTAAAGTGCAGTGTGCAAAATAAATCGCTACGGAAGTGGTGGTGCGATTCCTTCTATCCCACCTAGAACATTTCACTCAGACTGGAGGTGTTGGTTTGATGAAGAGGGTTGAGATGAGAGGAAAGGAAAGGACGGAAAGAGTCTACTGGTTTATTCTCCCTCGAACGTCTCTCACGACCCTGCACACACACACACACACACACACACACACACACACACGTGAGCGCGTTTCATACCTCGACCTGTTAGTCTGGATTATTCCTTCTCCTCTTCCCTTCCTCTCTGTCTGTCTGTCTGTTTGTCACTTTGCCCTTTGATGCATGTCCCCAGTGTTTTCATGCAGCTGATATTATCCTTTTTTATTCTATGTTGTTTGTTGTGCTGTTCTTCCTCTCTGCCTGTCTCGTTTCCATTCCTGTGGATTCCTGTCTCTAACTCCACCCTCCTGTGTGTGTGTGTGTGTGTGTGTGTGTGTGTGTCTATGCACTTTCTATTTTTGTTCTTTTTTGTTCTTGTTCTCTCTTTTTCTCTCTCTCTCTCTCTCTCTCTCTCTGTGGTGGATTTCTCCCGATCTTCCCCCTTCCCCTCTCTCTCTTTACACATCCACTCCATCATCACAGCTTCTTCCTGCTTTCATGATGGCCTGCCTCTCGCTTCTCTTTATCAGGAGATTCATAATACAGCCTTGTATTTCCAAAACCCGTACACCTCGGTTTTCTTTCACATCTTTAGTTATGTTCTTTTCATTCTCTTCTTCATCATCGTCGTCGTCGTCGTCGTCGTCGTCGCAATCGTCGTCAGCATTATCATCATCGCCATCATTCTCTTTTGCCTAGTAAATTTTCTGCTTGTTTTTTACTCATTGCTTTCTTTCTCCACCTCATTAGTCATAGGTACACCTATGTCGCTAGAAGCAGGATGTGTTGGAGTTTTCTTTTTTTTTAATTCTTTCTCTCCGTCTTTTATTTCAGCTTTCACGGGGCAAGTGGCTGTCCTACTTCATAGTACTCCCCCTGCCCTGCCGACAGCCCATAACCATCACACCGCCCCCAGCACAATCATCCTCATTTGCACAGTAAGTGTGTTTGTTTAGTTTTTAGTGGTTTGATAACTATTATCTGTTGTTTTTCCCACCACACTTAATGTGATAATAAGTTGTACAGTCTTGAACAAAAGTTCATCTAAATTTTCACCATTTAGTACTTCTCACACCCTTCTGTTGGACAACACTCCTTGAGAGAGGTTTGGTGTATTTCTCTGCACATAGACTCAGAATCGCCTAGTATTTCACCTTCATGCTTCTCACTTTCTGCTCCCCGATTATTTCCAAACTGAGATATAAAATTTTGGCATATTTCTCTTCCCATAGAAGATCTTTGTTGTGATGCGTCAGGGACAGTGAAGGACATTCTATGTCCAGTAATTATCAACGATGTGTTACAGTTATTATTGCATTATAGTTACACAAATGCCACGCCATAACAATAGAACATAATCGGTACTGTGATTCTCCAGGCTAGTTTCTATACTTTTTTAAGTGCCTGGTTTGCTGTGGAAGTTGTGACAGTTTGATAATCTTGCACTAATTCCAATACAGTCAGGAATCTGCCGGGCATATTACCATTGATTATTGGTAACTATGACCGTGTCTATAATTCCGAAAGGGCTTGGTCATGTTCCTGTAATACATGTAAGTGTAATACACATCGACACAGACCCCAGTAATCACGCTCTTCGCGTACGCGATCGATTCCGGTGAACTACTTTCTTGCTCTTGTAATTTCATCGTTCCCTCTTTGTTTTCCGTAGCTGTGGTAAAGCCGAATATAATTATGAAGAATTCTTATGGTAACTACGATCAACAGGCACATCAAAACTGTGCAGTCCCACAGCACAACATGAAACACTATGAAGCTTAGAGGCTTATATCAAAAGCAAATAATACCATAGATAGCCCTGAAAATATTTCTGTAATATTATCAGAATTAACTCTAAACCCGCTTTCTTTAACGGGACGCTCCACGTCACAAGGTACCACTTTCTATACTTTCTCCTGTATGCTCCTCATCCTCTCCATGGAAACAGCGGGCGCCTTGTCACACTCCTCGCAGAGTGGAATTGACGATAACTATTACAAAGAGATCGTAGTTTAAATCATAGGTAAGTGCACTATGTTCGAAAATTTCAGCGGTAATACCTGTATCTCTAGTCGTGTATAACCGTGATAGGAACTAATATACAGTATAATCTCATCTAGATATCTTCCTTTAACTACGGCAGACAAATCGCTATAGGAATCTGAAAATGCATTCTTTCATTTATGCTCTCAATGGTGCCTCCTAGCTGTGAGTAGCAGTGGCAGAAAATAATTGTTTCACCTTAGCTTGGCCTATATTTTTACTCCTTTGCAACTAATTTCGCATAGGTCACTGGCAGCAAAAGATATGAAGACTCTACATCCCTTCGATATATATTCAGCATGACTAGCATCAGATTCAAGGTTAATATGATGTGACAACTAAGCATTTCGTATGAAGAAATGGCAATTTTAGGCCAAATTAGAGTAAATCGAACATATAACACAGCCGTCCATATAATCTCCAATAACAACGACGATAAAACAATAATAAATTTTGGCACAGTTCAGCTGTGTTTCTGTATTGTCAAACTTGCCGTCTGGTTATTATATTATTGCAGTGAAGAAACCCAGTGCGCAAACACACACACACACACGCACACACACACACACACACGCAGTTATAGCTGCCAAACATATCTTCGAAATCGTCCTTGTGTTTCTCGATTTCGGGTTGCCTCTCTGGTCATGCAACAGTGACAGAACCGAGGATTATGGTCACACCCAGAGCGAAATAGGACCAGGAAAAGAACGACCATCAACAACAGTTTCTATGAACCTTTGATTTACGACAAGTAATTTGCGTCGAAGCCCACGAATTATTCTCTGCCTGCGCCATTTGTCTGCCATAAAAGGAACTGCACGACCAGCGCCCAGTGATGAGATGGGGCAATACCCTTAGCTGACTGTGGAGTGGAGGCTGGGTTATGGTATTACCTTTTCTTTAACGTTTTCCCTTTTGGCCAGCTCCATGCTGCCCTTATCATTAGTCACTTTTCTTTCTTGTTGTCTCGTATTCTTATTAAATTCTGGCAGGCAATTCGACCCTTCAGAATTAACCGATTCTGACCAAAGCTGGACACAATGACTAGCCTATGACACAGATGTGTCTGCAAGGTTTTGGTTGCTAGGCAACCACTCGTTGCCTAGCAAAGGCCGAAATGCCGCTCTTTCTCTTGTTTAATTGTGGTAGGCATTTCTACCTTTCGGAAATAACCAGTTCCAATGACCAACCTATGACCTAGTTGTGTCTGCAAGGTTTTGGTTGCTAGGCAAATACTTGTTGCCTAGCAACGGCCGAAAAAACGAAAAAATGCTTTTTTGTACTTTTCACGTTTTGAACTGTAGAAGCATTATTAATGGGTGTGGAGACTCTGACTTCTTTAGGCGCAATCTTGAGGTCATTCCCTATTGGCAGTGTGCCATCCATTTTTCCCTCTCTCTCCTGGTTTTCGAGTGGCAGCACTGCGAAGATTTGCCTCGCATCCCTAGCAGTCTTGGTTAATTGTGGCAGGCACTTCTGCACTTGACAGTTTACTGATTCTGACCAAACCTGGACACAATGACAGGCCTATGACCTATTTGTGTCAACAAGGTTTTGGTTGCTAGGTAAATACCTGTTGCTTAGTAATGTTCTGCTTAGCCCCACCGTGGCCGTGGGTGCCGAAATTGTTGAGACCCCAGTGGCCTGTCCTGGCACCATTTTTTCAGATCTCGAAAATCGATTTTTTTTTTTTTTTTTTACCGACTTGAAGAGGAACGACTGGCGAACCTGGCAATGCAATTTTTAGCTTCCTAAACCCATCCAATGCCTCACAATTAAGTGCGAGAAATTTCTCAAAATGACTGAGTACAGGCCGGTGAAACTTAGGAGCGTAGTAAAAAAAAAAAAAAATCGCAATAACAAATGTTCATATTTTCATCCCCTAAACGATACCAATGGTCCTGAAATGGTTTGAAATATCTAGATATATAAGTTACAAACAAAATCTAAACAT
>JAGKTI010018781.1:5844-17448 GCA_018397915.1 Birgus latro | reverse complement strand
AAATGTTTAATAAGGCGAGGCGGGACAAGTAGGTATATACTGGGGGAGCTGGAGTGGTGGGTGACACTCCTGTGGCTTCGTCTCAGCTGAATACAAGTCTGTCAGCTGGAATACAATACTATAGTTGTCTTGATCATGAGAAGGTTAATGGCGCCATTATTACCTCTCTTTGGACCCTGAAACTCACTGTCAGTTGAATAAAATCATCTGTTGTTTGCTTCAATAGAATGCTAAATTTGTCGTGACTAGTAGAAGGTTAATTCTTTTTTAAATTATCATCTGTCTCTTATGACTGCTAAGCTGTAACAAGGGATTACCATTCACGTATGAGGCTAGCTGTGGAAAGGACGCAGAGTCTGGCTTACTATTTCATGGAGCGATAGATGATAAGCTGCACAAGGACTAAAATCTCTGTCAAGGTAAGGTTGACGAACTATAGGTTACAACATGACAGGACGGCCGAAAAGGTAAGATCGTCCCAACCTACATAAATGTCTGTGCTCTTCTCTTTTTCCTCAGTCTCTTTATGGATGGCTTCTGTGTAATCTGAAATGCTCCAACAATGAATAACTTAAGCTAGTCAAGCTTTGTCGCTGTCACCCATCATACCCACAGTAACATGCCAACATAAAAATGAGCAAGACCCCAAGCATTTTGAAAGATAAGGTCAAGAGCTCTGAAGTACTGTGCACTTTTTATTTCAATTATCGTTTATGTTCTGTATCACACATGCAAATACAATTATTTGGCCTTAGCCTGAATATTTAATCACTCACAGTTACTAGGCATACACAAACTTCATAGAGAAGTATAACTATCATAAAATTCATGCAATGAACAAGTTTCGAAGGTCTGCAGAGTGTACACCTTCGGTCAAAAGATGTTATATATCGGCGACTTTTGGGTGCACCTCTTGTTACCACTCATCTTTCACTGCAAAATAAGATATTTCAAAACGCAGTTCTTTGTCTCAGTAATATCTTAATACTCTGAAACTATTTTTCTGCTTGGAAATGAAATCGTTCGAATCAGTTGTCAGAGAACAATGTTTGCCCGAAACATTTTATATAAATCAGTATTGATTTAGCCACTAAATTAAAGTATGTACACAAGATTCTGCCAACTTAAAGTTTGATGATGCAGTGAAAAAGGTGAGTCATACATTTTTTAATAGAATGAAAAGAAGATTCAGCCGTATTTGTAATGAGGAAAAAGTGTGAATACTTTAGGAAATGGAATGTGAGTTTTAGAGGTAAATCGTTTCGTTTCGTCGTTTCGGTATTGAAGGCTGCAACATGCTTGCATGCGTCGGCCTTTTTGGATTGGAGCGTGTAGCATTTTATGACCGGATGCCCTTCCTGATGTCTACCAATGACCCTTGGGTGGATTTGATCCTCCGACCCTACGCCAGAGCAGAGCGCTCTAACCCACTGAGCCACGGTTGCTACGCTAAATGGGGAAAAAATCGTATTTGCATTAGTGGAGGGATTTCCCTAGGCGTGTTATTTTTTTTTTTTTAATGCAAGCAAGAAGGAACCAAAGGCCACGGGCCTGCATACTGTTCTTTCCAAGAAAAAGAAAAGAACAATACAAAACAGGGAAAAATTCAAGATCCGTTCATTTCGAGATGCCTGGACACACTGCGTTTGAAAGACTGGAGATCATAGGAAGTAGGAAATACAGACAGAGGAAGACAGTTCCAGAGTTGACCAGTTGCATAAATGAAGGACTGGGAGTAACGGTTAACTCTTGCATTAGAGAGCTGGACAGAAAAGGGATGAGAGTTTGTTGCTAGACGGGTACTACGTGCCCGTCGTAGAGGTGGAGGGATGCAAGCAGACAGTTCAGAGGAACAGTGAACACTGAAGTAGCGATAGAAGAGAGATAAAGATGCAACAGTGCGGCGAAGAGACAAAGGTTGAAGGGAATCAGTAAGAGGAGGAGAGTTAATGAGACGAAAAGCCTTTGACTCCACCCTATTGGGAAGAGCTGCATGTGGGGAGCCTCCCCACACATGAGAGTTGTACTCCATACACGGGCGAATAAAACCCGTGTACAAGGCCAACAACTGTGCAGGGGTTAAGAAAGTTCGGAATCGGCTTAGCACACCTAATCTCTTGAAAGAAGATTTCACAAGAGATTTAATATGTTCTTTCCAAGACAAATCCTGAGAGAATGAAACTCCAAGCATGTTCAAGGATGATGCAGGACATAACTGTTCATTATTAAACATTAGTGGGTAATCCTGAGGAAGATTTTGTCGGGTTGATAAGTGTAAGAACTGAGTTTTTGATGCATTAAAAATAACAAGATTATTTTTACCCCAATCAGAGATACGAGCCAAGTCAGACATTAGGTGTGCCATAGCCTCATCCCTTTTTTTGTTGAAGTAACTGCTGAGAAGGACGTTGTAGAAACCGAATGGAAAGGTGAAGGGTGGAATCGTCAGCATATGAGTGGATAGGGTTAGATGTACAGCTTAGAAGGTCATTGATGAATAAAAGGAAAAGAGTTGGTGATAGGACAGAGCCCTGAGGAACACCACTGTTGATAGGTCTAGGAGAAGAACGATGGCCGTCTACAACAGCGGCTATAGAACGACCAGAAAGGAAGCTAGAGATGAAGGCACAGATAGAAGAATAGAAACCGTAGGAGGGCAGTTTGGAAATTAAAGATTTATGCCAGACTCGATCGAAAGCCTTTGAGATGTCAAGTGCAATGGCAAAGCTTTTGCCAAAGTCCCGAAAGGAGGATGACCAGGAGTCTGAAATGTATGTGAGAAGATCGCCAGTGGAGCGTCCCTGACGGAACCTATACTGACGATCAGAAAGAAGGTTGTGACAGGAAAGATGCTTTAAAAATTTTCTGTTAAGAATTGACTCGAAAACTTTTGAGACACAGGATGTTAAAGCAATTGGACGATAGTTAGAGGGTTGGGAATGGTCACCCTTCTTTGGGACTGGCTGAATGAGAGCAAACTTCCAGCAAGAAGGAAAGGTACAAGTTGAGAGACAAAGGCGAAAGAGTTTACCTATGCAGGGTGTAAGCGCAGAAACACAGTTTTTGAGGACAACAGGAGGGACTCCATCAGGACCATATGCTTTGTTAGTATTGAGGCCAGTGATGGCAGAAAATACATCAGCTGAAGAAATTTTGATGTCAGTCATGAGGAAGTCAGAGGGGGGAAGTGATGGAGGAATGGCACCTGAATCGTCTAAGGTGGAATTGGAGGAGAAAGTCTGAGCGAAGAGATCTGCTTTATCAGTAGAAGAAATAGCTACAGAGCCATCAGAGTAGAAAAGAGGAGGGAAGGATGATGAGGTAAAGTTGTTAGAAAGGTTTTTGGCAAGGTGCCAGAAGGAGCGAGAAGAATTCGAGTTGGAGAGTTGTGGGCGAGGATTGAGGTGAACGAGTGACTGACAAAGATAGCACAAAAAGTTTGGGGGCTTAGGACTATAATGTTGAAATTGAGAACGCGAGAAAGTGGACAAGACCCTATATTTAAACGAAAATGTGATGGTGGTAGAATGAGACTAAATTTTATGTACCGGTGCTGACTCTGCACCGTGGGATGCAGGCTGCGCATATCTGACAGAAAAGAAAAAAAATGTTCTATAAATGACAGTCAAATATTAAAAGATTGCTTATACCTTCGCGTACTGAGTTTCAATAATAGGTCAATTACTGCCAAATCAGGAAGGAGGGGCCAGAGGAAGCAGATGTGGGTAAGGCAGTGACTGACAGGGAAAGCACAGAAACATTGTGAGGACTACCACCAAATTGGAAGGAGAACACAAAGGAAGGAATGGACTGTGAGGGAGTGTGTTTCAAGAGAAGAAACAAATGGACTGAAGGACGATGATGATGGGTTTCAAGCGTGTCTGACAAGGATAGCACCAACGAGCAACTGGTGGCAAAGAATGTAAAAAAAAAAAAAAAGGTTTGACAGGAACTTAAAAGGAAAATATAAACTTATTTTGGGATTTACCATTATATCAAATGTTGGGGACGCAGATAGGGTAATGACTGAGAAGAATCAGAACACAAAAATAATGTAAGGTTTACTGCCAGTTCGGAATGAGGGAAACTGAGGAAGGATAAAACGGTGAGGAACTCTCTTATGGAAGGAAACATGTACAGAGTTGATATGACGGGACTGACGGCCGTGCGTGGCTGACAAGGAAAGTACTAAAATGATGTGAGATTTACTGCCAAATTAGCCCTGTATTACTGAAAATCATTCCATTGATGGATATAACTGTGTAGTAACAGGCGACATTATAGTGAAGAGACTAATAATCTAACACTTCATTCTGTGAGAGGTGGCCTCGAGAAAAGCACCTCCAGTTGTTTCTGCCCCTACTTAGCAAGAATCCCTCCTCTGCCCGCTTCTCACCACACTCCGACCTCCATTGCATACTATCCCATATTATCTCTCCACCACGTTGTCGGTCTTCCTCTCCTGCTTCCAGCCGTCTCACTCTGATTCTCTCTTAGTCGCTTTGAAAATGAAGATAATAATGAAGCTTTTTGGCATTTATTTGAGGGTTTGGAAAAACAGTACGGTTTTGATGGTTTTAGGACTCGAATTATACTAGAGGCAATGGGCATGAAATAATTGGTAAACGATTCCACTCACATGAAGCAAAGCACTTCTTCTTCAATAGAGTTGTAAATACATGGAATAAACTGCCCTCCAATGTAGTAAATTGTAATACAGTACTAACCTTTAAAGGTCGCCTGGATAAATATTTGTCGTCTAACCCCCAGCTTACTATGTTTACTCCTGAATAAAACACTTATATAAATTTTTATTTATTCTACTCTTTTAGAGCCTGGATCAGTTTACCTTATGCAAATATATGCACGGTGATAATGTTTTAAGTTTCTTCCCGCAGAGCCCAACTGAGACCATGGGATCACTATATTTACGTGTATCGGTAACTTTTGAATTCCTGCAGATCCAACTGAGACCACGGGATTATTAGCTATATTCACGTGTATCTGTTTCTTTTGAATTCCCTTAGAGTCCAACTGAGACCAAGGGATTACTGTATTGACGTTGTTATGTCTACAGAGTCTCATCGTCCGCAGATGCCCCATCAACTCAGTGTACCCATACATAGTGTCATGCGTTATTTATTTATTCGATTATTCATTGTACTTTACTACTTTCTCTTTCAGGTTATTCATAATAGTAGCTTATAGATAATGTATTATATAATGTAGCTTTTCCTTTTCAGTCTTTCCTATGAAATTTCCATGTCAGTTTTTCCATGCTGCATGGTGGTCTTTCTCACTTTTTCTTGCCAGTTTTGGCTGGAGGGTTTGGAGGTGGGGGGAGCCTTCTTGCTTTACTATCCTTATCCTTCAGCATGTAGAGTTAGATCTTGTAGTCATAGTCTACTCTGTAACAAACAGCCTCGAAAGGACCATAAGGCCTGTTGCTGTTTGCTTTCCTATGTACCTCTCTCTCTCTCTCTCTCTCTCTCTCACTCTCTCTCTCTCTCTCTCTCTCTCTCTCTCTCTCTCTCTCTCTCTCTCTCTCTCTCTCTCTCTCTCTCTCTCTCTCTCTCTCTCTCTCTCTCTCTCTCTCCGAACAAAATATATCGTCTTTCCCTCTCTGCACCCCTCCCCTCCCCTCTACCTGCCTACCTACCTACCTAAGAATATATATCAGTCTCAGTCCGCCTGTCTGTTTTTCTATCGATGTCTGTTTATATCCACCTTTTACCCATAATGGCACTTTCCTACTTAGTCCATATCATTTCGTGCTGCAAACTATCGTAGGAAAAGATAATGGTTTTGGAAAAATTGTGTCAAATAACAACTACTGGGAAAAAATAATTTACTGTGTTTTTGGCGGGATAAAATAAACAGAAAAATAAAGTTCTCCCAAATCTTTTAAAATAATCGGCTTTTGTTGTTTTGACTGTATTCCGGTGAGGACGTTAGTATATGGAAAGTGTTTTACCTGCCTATGTGGTGCTGTGTGCCCGTCATATGTACAGAGTTATGAATACTGGGCCTCAAAATACAATGCCTATGTGAAGGATATTTGCAGATAGCATTTGTTTCAGCGAGAGCAGTGTAAAGACAACATTTCGGAGATGATTTGTCTCTGTTCCCTTCAGCCCGAGGACGTTTTTTTTTTTATCTTTCTGTCGGATTATTTCAGTGGGCCTAACAGAGCGCTTCGGTAACGAAAGGGTTAATGAAGGCTGTGTACCTCCTCCGCAGTAACAAGTTCTCCCTCGCTGAACAACGTCTAATGGGATACAAAAAGGTAAATTATCATAGTGAAGTGGTTAACATTTTCAGTATAGACTAATGGCCTGGCCTGGTGGTACAGCAGGTACAGTGAGAGAATGCAAGCTGTATGGGACCGGTGTCAGACTCTAAAATATTAGCATATAAATAATAGCTAGGAGCACAGATAACATCTATATGTTGAGCTAGGCCCATAGAGTAGGCAACAACACAGCATTCTTTTCTTACCAAGGCACGCAGGAAACACCATCGCACTTTCCCTCCGTGGGAAGCTGAATGGGAAGAACACACATACTAGTTTCCTGAAACTTCCAGTGCACGTGACAAAACACTCCTACACAAGAGAGAGGGGAAGTATAGATCAGAATCGGGAGAGTGACGAGAGAGAGGATCTCGGGTTAGGAGGCTGGAGAGAGAGAGCGAGAAAGGGGGTCTGGCAAGAGGGCCGGCGAGGGAGTTAGCTAGCATAAAACACTCAGTAATAATCTCGAGCAGTGGTTCTTAACCTTTTTACTACCACGCCCCCTCTAGTAGTTGGTCCTACCCTCCACGTCTCCTCCCCCCCCCCCCCCTCGCATCTTCAACTAAATTGAAAATTTTCCCTCCCAGATTTTAAGGAAAAACTTTAAAATTGGTATTCTTAGTCTTTTTATTGAGCATGAATTATGTGCAAACAATATACCCAGCATGTTTAATGAGGCTACTTTCTTACTAATTTAATGAGACCCTTGACACTACTTCTTAGCTACCAGATCTGAATGTGTGGTCGGATGCCAGAGGGTGCACAACGTAAGTCCCCTTCAACGTTCAGCCGGTATCTGTACTTGGTCATGACAGCAACGAGCATGGAAAATGCAGCTTCACAAAGATACGTGGATCCAAACATTGTCAGAATCCGAAGAGCTTGATGTGAGATCAGAGGGTAAACAGGAAGGTACTTGACCTAGAACGTCTCAAGATACAGTTCTTTAAAGCCTTCCTCAGCTGAGGAGTTGAACTTTAACTCAAGAAACTTCTCTTGCATTTCATTCAAAACATCAGCTACTTCACATTGAAATGGGTTCCTGATGAATTTCCAGGCTTCACGCTTCTCATCTGTATCTGGGAAGTGTCTGACGAGTTCTGGTTTCAAGTCAGTCAGATGAGTGATTATTATGATTTTTTTCAGCTCAGAATCTAGGTAACTGGAATGAGAGCAGAATCCAAGTTACTAATACTGGCTGTATTTCCATCCTTAATTCGACATTTCCAGACGTCGAGTTTGGCCTTGAAGGCTCGAATGGCATCGTGGTGCATGATGAAGTTGATGTTTTTTCCTTGTAGTTTAAGGCTGATTGCATTCAGCGCTACGAAGATGTCCAGCAGGTAAGCTAAAGATAACAGAAAGCCTTCAGACTGGAACTTGTCATGGAGATCTGCCTTCTGCTGTGAATCTAGAATTATTGCTACTTCTTCTCGTAGTTCATAAAGCCGTCCAAGCATGTTTTGTACTTCTTTCATAATCATCTTGACATTAGCCATCCCTTTGTTAAGAGAATTACAAATATAATTAGAGAAATTCCTACTTTCTCCCCTGCTCGCGCCTCCCCTGGAATTTACTCACGCCCCCCTAGGGGGGCGCGTCCCCCAGGTAAAGAACCTCTGATCTTGAGTGTTCCCTCTGAAGACAATAAAACTACAGTCAGCCCTAGACTCATCTTTAACTTCTCCCATCATCGACCACAAGTGAACTGAGGTTACCTGACAAATCTACTCACGATTTACTACAGCTATATGAACTATTACTATATGCACAATTACAAGATTGACCCTTCTTCTCGCTCTCTCTCTCTCCAGTTCTAGCTATCTATCTATCTATTGCCAGACGCCTTAATCCCGTAAGCGGTGGCTACAAACAAATCGCCTCCATATCACCCTGTCCCCCGCCATTTCATTGCCCCGCTCCCAGCTCACACCCCCTCTCTCTCACATACCTCTCCACTCCATCCCTCCATCTCATCTTTGGCCTCCCCCTCCCTCTTCCCCCCTCCACCTCACTCACATACACTCTCCTCGTCAGGCTCTCACTCTCCATCCTCTCCACATGGCACCGGAGTGTTGCTATGTGTAATTGTGTCTCTCTGGGTAGGGTAGTTTCGAAGGGTGAATGTCAGGCGTTGGTTTGTGTAGGATGCTCTTTGACTGGAGATTATATGGTCGTGGTGGGCGTGTGTGGCATGTGTTTGTGAAACATAGTGTTGTGTGAAGAAGGAAGGAAGGATGTTATCGAGCCTCACTGCGTAGTGTTGGGCAGGTGTTCTTTGTTGTTGTTGTTTTTTTCTGTGGTGTTAGCTGATGCAATAAAAATTTGCAAGGATGGGATAGTTTTCGAGCTATGATTAAAGCGATGAGCTGTTTGGTGTTCATAATCATATGAGCCTTACAAGGAAATAATTTTGTATCTTGATGTAGGTGATCTGTGTCTGTGAATTTCGTATGTCCTTTAATTATTATTCTTTTGATTTTGTTTGTGTTCTTTAAGCTTTTCCATGTTTGTGGAGGGTTATGTTGACGGCCTAATTTGGACTAATGTAATTTATTGTCATTCGAATAACGTGTTTATAGAAGGTGTTCAGTGATTCCTGCTGCCGTCCGAAGGTAGTGCCTGTATGAGTTGTCATGGACTTAAATATACGAGATGACTTTAGAAGACGTTGCTTGTATCATGAGAAAAGGTTGTGTGTGAATTCAAAGCAACACATAGAATTTGGGGGTTGTCATTCCCGCGTTTGGTTAAAAGTTAACTTGTGACTGTGTTTGAGATTGATGAGAGTAATGCCTATCTCAAGAGAAAAGATGGTGGTTGATTTTGTTGATGAAGTACCCATTGTTTTCTTGAAGCCAGTGGTCTGTTGACATAGATACTGTACAGACTGTCTCGCTGAATGTTGAATTCTGGTGTTGTGAAGCTATTGCTGTCATTGATGTAAGGCAGTAACTGTTACTGAAGGAGGAAAGTTGGGAGTTCCTAGACGAAAAGCATAAAAAGTGAGGGTGAAAGGACCGAGCTCAGTGGAACGCTGTAGGATATTGGTCTGAATTACAAACTTTGGCTTGGCAGAGTACCTGAGAATCTGCCTGGCAGCCATTTTTAATCGTTGTATTCTTTGTTTGTGTTCATGTTTTAGCAGATCATGATGCGTGTTGGGGTCGTAACACTAATATTAGTTGTGTGTCACAGAGAGGTAGAAAGAGTGAGTAAGACAGAAGGGAGAAAGGAAATGACGTTTGCAATTTCTCTGAGGAAGGCGAGATTGCATTGTGTCATCAGCTCCACTAGGAAGTGGCGCAGCTCGCACTTTTGTCACCAAGGAAGAGACATACACACATACAGTGTTCTAGAATGATCTGGAGCACGCACAGTCCACGTGACAAGGCTTTTCCTTAGACCAGAAAAGACAGGACGAGATTCAGATTGAAGGGAGACGGCAGAGGAGCAACGCCTACGCAAGAAGTGGGAGATGAGAGCCCCTAGAGTTATCTAGCATACACTAAGTTAATCTTGATCTTCCCTTGAAGACAATAAAAACTAAGATCACTCCAAATTATATTTAAATCTTCCCTGAAGTATTTATCCACAACCGCCTTCCTGCCATCGTCTACGAGATTAGTGAACAGCGGTAGGGATACGACATACCACGTTACGAGATTGGTGTGCAGCGGTAACTACGAGTCCACTACGTCACTTATACTACAGTAAAGTACGAACCAACGCCTACCAGCCAACAAGTCTACAAGCCTATAAGCCTACAAATCAAGAAGTCTACGAGTTTACATTGTCAAAACTGATAAAGAAGCAACGCTACAATTGAAGTAACGAGTTTATACGCAACTTAATTTTGTCCCTAATCATGTCTCTACAAACATCTCTACAAGCATCTCAAGAAACTACAATTCTACGAGAACAAGCGAGTATACGGCAAGAAGAACGATGTCGGGAAGCCGACATGGCTCTCCTCAGGCAGATGTAAGCAGACACACAGCTGTAACAGGTGTTGATACAAGTGCACCTGCTGGACGTGAGTTTAGGGTGACACAAGGACAGAAGAGAGAGAACAGGGAGCCTCATGCTAGCTCCACACATAGCTGCGGACAATAGGTATGGAGAGGTGGAGTAAAGGAAGGAAAGTTGGGAGAAAGCAAGTGAAAGCTGAGAGAAAGCAGGAGAGAGTAAGAGGAGTGGTGTGAGGGTAGAGGTCAGGCAGGGCATGGGAACCCATGCTGACACAGCAAAATCTATCGTGGGAAACATGCTGACCTCTGAATCCCATGCTGACCTCTACATTTACTACCGTGGGAAACATGCTGACCTCTGCATTTGCTCGAGCCTCTTCGATGGATGACTGCTGGTGAACATCGACAACTCTCGAGGCCAGGACAGCAAGGAGTAGAGGGGAACAGTATGAGAGGTCGAGGTAACGTCGTGGAGAGAAGACGTGAGCCCCGGGCAGCGGAGACGTCAGGGCAAAGGCGTAACCGAAACGACTGACGGAGACGTCAGGGCAAAGGCGTAACCGAAACGACTGACGAGAGTGTCTAAGGCAGTCGTGAAGGGGAGGGATCTCGATCTGCTGCGAGCGAGGGGAAGCAGTAGTTCCAAGGACGATAATGAGGGTACTGTTGTTAACTGTGAGTAAAAGTACAAGTTAGTGTAATCGCAGATACAACTTGTGAACAGCGGTAATATAATATCTGTCCGTCGTCGGGACTAGTAGAGAGGCTCCTAGTTACTTAGAAAGAAACGGAAGGAGAGAAGATTTTAATATTTAAATATGTTTATTGTATTAAGTGATAAGATACTAATGTAACAGTGTCAGTGACCCATTATGTTTAAAATATAATATAAATAAGTGAATAAAAGAGAGTGCTTTAATTATAACAGTACTACTATGTATTTAAAAGATTAAATATAGAAGGTTGACTTTAAAGCCAGGAATAAAAGAGTGCTTTATTATAACAGTGTTAGTAATTAAGTGAATTAAGTGTAGATGATTAAGTGCGGGGGTAATGAACGGTATCCAGCACGGAACATTTAAGTGAAGTAAAAAGAGGTGGAAAAATACCTTATGATTTTCATGTGTGTAAATATATTGTAGATAATATTTTGATAATTAAAACCTAGAAAAACCATATCATTTTCATTTCTTCTAGTTCCCAGTTCTGAGTATATATGAATAGTGAACATCGAAGTCGCGCATGCCAGTGTTTATTGTTTCACGCTACCAAAGTAATAAATAAGGGAGGATAAATATTCCCGGGGTAAATATCATTGTTGTATTCAGGGGGGGCGCGACA
>JAGKTI010018780.1:5777-17448 GCA_018397915.1 Birgus latro | reverse complement strand
ATTCACGTATGGAATCAGTGATAAACACTGTAAGTTAGTGAAGCGTTATTTGAAACGTTATGAGGTGTTGTGTGTCTAATAAGGGGTCACTGGGAGTGTTAGGATGGGGAAGGAGGGACAGAGAGAGCCTTGTAAAAAAATTTCTGTGAGAAACCCACAGAACTAAATGAAGTTGCTGTGGTACGACCAGTTAACCTTTACAGTTTGTACATCGACTGAGGTAAAGTATCGGAAGATTGGTTGGACACATGTAAAGCACTAAAGTGTAAAGAAATGGAAGACGAGTATGGAATCCATATATTTTTGGGATACAGTATAAATGCATTGATTATACAAGATAAGGTACAAGACAGTCGTGGTTAAAAGAGTAGTACGCTTCCTGTTATCATACTGAAAAAGAACAGAGAGATAATTTAGGTGTAGCAATGGACTTATGGTTCAGGAATGAAAAACATGTGTAATTACTGTGCAGAGAGAACGAGGAGCTGTATGTAGGTTTTATAGACCTAAAAATGTATGCTTAATGATCAAGTGAGTTAAAGACTGTCCAACCTGACGTTTTCTAAAAAGATTCTAATTCTAGGGTAGGTTCTGACTTAATTCACACATTATGCCACTCAGGGAAAGGTATCTGGTTATTTTCTCTTTAATTTTTCAATATGCAGCCAACCCACGGTCCCCTACACTCCTGACTACAACAAAGGATTGGATTAACTGGTAAGGCTTATGAATAGCTGTTGTATAAACATTGTTGTAAATGGTGCTGATAAACAGAGTGGGAGGGAATCCATTAAGAGGAGTAATAAGTGCTGTCCCGTGGGTCAAGCCATGTGTCTGTGAGTGGAGGGGAAAAACTCTGTAGTTTGCGATAACCGCGGGGCTGCTTAAGTGATTTTGCCCTGGATGTGAAATAGTTATGTTCTTGGACAAAACCATGAGGGAGACATGTATGGGTACTGGGAAGTGGGACAAGACTTACTCCTTTAAATAAAATGTAGTTCAGCCTCTCTCACTACCTCACTCATTGATTCTTTCTCTCACAAAAAACACAATCTCACCCTGTCTAACAAGACTTGGGTTCAATCCCAGTCTGGAGCAACCAATATTCTGATGCTTTAAACTTTATTAGAATAGACCTTATACTGTATATGTTCCACCCTTGCTAATGTCATCACACCACTCCAGAATGAGACATCCATACCATGTATTCAGTGTTGACTGTAGCTATTAGGCTAGAGGTGACATCATGTTGTGTGGGGCACGCGAAAGGGCGGGTGGACTTTAGGGAACGATCTATCAAGTCAGACACAAAATGACATAATGATCTCTCACTTCTGCTTTTCAACTTTTCCTTAACCTTGGGCAGGATTTTTCATCTGTTTTGATACTCCTCCTTACCCACAAACTCATTTTTTTCTCTTATGCATATTAACACTAGGTCTCACTCATTCACTGTCCACACTTGTCTCATTTTCACACCATACTCACTCCCCCAGAATTATGTATTCGCTCTTGCCTATCCATTAGCAGCCATTCTCATTTACGTTTACACTCACCCCCTTTTTCTCAGACCCTTCTTCACTCGTTGTGCCAAACTTTCACTCAGTCTCACCTCCTTATTTTCACACCTGAATGGATTATTCACTCGCTATACTAGAATACAGCTTACCACAGCTTACCTCACCTAGGTACTCAAACAAGCAACCCAACTACGAAAAAGCTTCATGGCAACAACTGTGCCATAACTGAGTAACTTTTCTGGAGTTGAGGACTGAAAGATAGAGTACCACTATTTTTATAAAATTTTTGTTCTAGTTTGCGGCAGAAGTAACTGAGCTACAATCAATATTTATGCATAGGCCCCGGGAATCTTGAATAAAGTAAAGGAACAATTTACATGATCAGAAGTCTGGTCAGAACAGCATACTAAGCCCAAGAAAAAATAGATTCTTGTGAGTGACTGAAGGTGAGTTAAACCGTGGGTAAAAATGAGAGAATTATGAAGAGAGACATAACACGAGTATGAGTGAATAAATGTACGAGGGCGAATTAAAATAATTTTGTGTGTGTGTGTGAATGAATGCAAAGATCAGTTTAAAAAATAAGTGTTTGTAAATCTGAGCCAATACGTAAAGTTTAGTGTGAGAAAATGAATGTCAATGAATAACTGAGAATTAGTGCAAATGACTGAGTATCAGCACTAAAGGAGAGTCAAAGAGTGAGTGAGGATTTGAAAGAGACAGAGCATGACTGACTAACTGACTGCACTGAGAAGAATTTGTCAATAAAGAAATTTAATAACAATGTGAGAATGAGTGAATGACAGAAAATATGAGAATTTAAAAAAAAAAAATCTGAGAAACGAAAAACTACCGTGACCGTGACAGTAAGAATGTGTTGTGAGGGACGGAGGGAGGGTGTGAGACGAACCCGAGGTAATAATGAATAAAAATAAATAAATATTTCAGTGAAGTATGGGACTGCATGTAAATAAACGTGAAATGAGTGAGCGCGAGAGTGAAGGGGAAATGTGATGCATGCGACATCTCTTCACAAGTCAGGAAAACTAAGAATGACAGATAGCACGCATAGTGCTCTCACCAAAAGTGAAAATCATTTGTTCAGTCCAGTGGACGCATAGTAAGTACCTGTTGTGTCTCATTACCTCAGCGAAGGGCAACACCCTGCTAACATGGTCCGTGAAAGACAACCCCAGCTTAGGAGTTTCACCTTGTTTCCCAGACCCAACATCTCGGAACTGCAGGTAACACTGTATATAACTGATCACTGGCTCAGGAAGGGCATCATGGGGAACTCTGTTTAGACTCTGGATAAGGTTGTGTAGTTTCTCAGATGCAGCATTTGGAAAACCTGCAGTTGGGAATTCAACCATTTTTTAAAAAAATCAGGAACTGTTGAGATAGTAGTCCATACAGAGCCTCCATCATTATTTTGTGGCAATACATCGCTCTGTAATAATAGGGTGATCCTGCAAGTTGTTTGAGAGTTACAGAAAGCTGAAAAACAAAATATGACGGATGTTGTAAAGAAATTAACAATGTTGTGAATATACGGTACCCCCAGAAAAATGTCAAAACGAGTAGCACATTTCAAAATACTGACTGCTAATATGTGGTTTTATTTAAAGGACGTATGAAAGTTGAAAAAAAAAATGGTTGTTATTCCTAAGTTGTTAAGAGGGTTGCAGTGGGATCCCCCGGTGGCCCATTGATCACGGTCATTTTGTTTTATTTTTCTTGATTATTTCACGATCTCATCATCATTTTTCCTCATTTCACTTAAGCTCTTTTTCTCACTCCCCCTCCTCACCTCGTTGTCTTCATCACCACTTCCCTCTTTTCCACATCTGTCTCGTCATATACCGTCTTTTCTTTCAATGCTTATCGGCCTTATATGGCTAAGATCAAAGTGCGAACTTCTTCTTTCATCCACGACTGTCTCCGCGTCCTTCCTTCCCACCATTTCTACCTCACCAGTCCCCTTATCCCTCCACTTCTGTTTCTTCCAGTTTCTCCTTCCCTCCAATTCAGTCTCCCTCCTTCCCTCCAGCTGTGTCTCCGACCATCTAAATTAACCCTTTGTTCCCCCCCATCCGCCTCATTATCATCTTGCTAGCCAATATCAGGATATGATTATGATTCCCTTGTAAGATCTCAGAATTCTGGGTAAATTAAGTCGATGTTACCACATTCTGCGCTAATTGTATCGCCTCGAGTATGATCCCGGGACAATATTCTCGTCGGCAAAAAATAAATAAATAAATAAATAAATAAATAGTTCTCGTATTTTGCTTGTCAATCTTTCTTAACCGGGTAATGCAATATATTCTTGTTTGTCATATACACCAATCCATGTTGCTGTAAAAACGATATAAGGAACATACAAGAGAATAGTAGGTTTTAACATGCAAAATAAACAGTTAAAGGAATGCGGTGTTACAAAGTCTCCTGAGCTGACGAGAATACGGCCACATGTCTTCTTTTCTCCCTCTCTCCTCCTCCTTCTCTTCCTCTTCACTCACTCATTGGTCAGCACCGGCCAACACCTTTAAATGTAATGTCTCCCCAATTATCGATGGGCCGATTTGCAGTATTCTCTCGGCTCTTACCTCGCTGCTAAATCTTGGAGAATAGACTTATCTGATACAGAGTAATGCTTGAGTATCTAGTGCTTTAATTTCAGTAATTATCATTAAGGTACATTAGGGAGGAAATAAATACTCATTATCCATTCACATTATAAACAGTTCCTGTGAATTCAATGCAAAGAGCAAATTTTAAGACTAATTCCCTCCCTTCCCGTCCTCTTCTCCTGGACAACAGTTGCCATGATGCTCATCCGTCAGGGGGTGGCGAAGGGACAGGACGAGGGAACATTACATGAGGGTGATGCAAAGAGACAGTTATCCATTTATAGCCGTTGACGTATATTTCATTTTATGTTTGCCGGATCCAGACGATTTTATTCAACCCTGGAAGAACCTTGAGTAATAATGGGATTAATGAAGACTGCCTAATCCCCCTAGTTCAAGAAATCTCCTCAAACCTCAATTAAAATAGCTTGGAAGTAACAAGAATGAAAAAAAAAAAAGTTACTGAGTTACTGAGCTGAAGGGATTAAGGGTGTTTAGTTTTTAGGGAAGAATCTACAAAACGTGTACATTCCAAAGAAAGTTGAAAAAAGAAAATTAATAATACAACATTTATATTAGATTAAGATGATATACAGAGGCAGGAGGAAAGTGAATGAATGTGAAAATGAAGGGTCTGTAAAAAAAGGGGGGGTGGGGGGAGGAGGAGGGACTTAGTTACTGCCTAAGTGGAACTCAGAGCAGCTGAAGATTAGTGAGAGAATAGTGATGGAGTGCAGACAGCATGTACAGTATAGAACCAGCTGAAGCATGTAGTCGACCATGTGAATATAATTAGTGAGAAAATTTAGGCTGTAGGGAAATATCACACTGTTGAGCCTCAGGTTAGTGAACAGGGAGCATATGAAAAAAAGCAGAGAGTGTATGGTGGATCTTGATGAATCCCAGGCAACAAAAGGTAGCATTACAGGGCTGAATAATCAGAATACAGACATTTTAACTCCAGGGCTTAATTATGATGCCCCAGTTTTTAGGCCCCAAACCAGTGAAGTGCATGGCTATAATCGGGGTCCAATTAAAAAGAAACCTCAGGAATTTGATGGCAGAGTATCTTGGGAAGCTTACCATGCACAGTTTGAATTACTTGCTGATCAGAATGGCTGGGATGATAGGCTGAGGGCAGTGCAGCTTGCTACTAGCCTTATGGTGCCGCAATGGAAATTTTCGGCCAGATGTCAGCGATGGAGAGGAACAGTTATCAGTCCCTAGTAGAAGTGCTGGAGTGCAGATATGGGACCATCTACCAGACTGAGTCGTGTACGGGCTTGAGGCGAATTCCTACAGCAGCTTGCTCATGACCTGGAGAGCATGGCATACAAGGTATACCCTTGAGCAGCACCTGACCTGTTGGCTATTCTTCTGAGGGAGCAGTTCATCGATGCTCTTGACAGTACAGAGCTGAAAGTACAAGTGAAGCAAGCACAACTCAGAAGCATGTAAGGAGCAATAGCCAGGGCTCTAGAGTCTGAATCCTATGTCAGGTCCAGTACGTCCACTTTTCAGACAGGTCGTAGAGCAGGATTCACGGCAAGAAATGTGCAGGTAGATGAAATGGAAAATTTTGAAGGAATGTTCTGGTATTGTGAAAAGCCAGGACATAGGACAGAGGACTGTTACAAGTGGAAGAGGGTACAGGAGAAGATCAGAGAAAGTTGCTGGTATTGTGAGAAGCCAGGACGTGGGAAAGTGGATTGCAACAAGTGGAAGAGAGAACAGGAGAAGATCAGAGGAGGTTGCTGGTTCTACGGGAAGCCAGGACACAAGAAGGTGGATTGTTACAAATGGAAGAAGGAGCAAGAATGGAACAGCGCAAGGAAACTCACCATTGTAACAAACGGGTGTTGGACATGTGGTGAGGTGGGACATCTCAGATATGAGTGCCCTGATGGGAAGGATGAGGGAAAATTAGTAGAGGCTGGTGATGAGAGGCAACAACCAGCCAGCTTTTCCCAAGAAGCACCACCACTGAGGAAATGCAATAGAACCTTAATGAACTGTGTACGAGACGATGGAAGAACAGCCGGCAAGTAATGTAGTAGGAATGGGAATTTTGGCAAGAAATGCCGCCGTACAGTAGTAACAGGCCAGCGTCACATGCAGAAGACCTGAAGAGGATGCAGATGAAGGATGCGGATTTACAACCAGTGTAGAGTGGCTGCATCAAAGTACAGTGCGACCATCTTGGGAAGAGGTTTCCAGGTTCAGCCCTGCAACCACGAGCTCCTGGAGTCAGTGGGACCTTCTTCGTTTGAACAACGGACTACTGGAGCATCAGTGGGACACACCTGATGGCCTCAGCAAGTACTGTATTGGCAACTGGTGATTCTGAAGAAAATGAGGTCTGGGATATTGGAAGTTTCAAACCAGATCACTAGTGGACACCTGGGGGTGAAGAAAACTCTAAGTCGGCTGCAACAGAGGTTCTACTGGACTGGCATGCATCAAGACGTTGAAGAGTGGTGTCGGGCCTGTGATGTATGTTGTGCCGAGAAGGGACCCAAGAAAACTGGTTGTGCCCCTCTCCAGCTGTACCAAGTGGGTGCACCAATGGAAAGATTCGCGGTGGACATTGCTGAACCTCTGCCTCCGAATGAAAGAGGACACCAGTATATATGTCACCATGGAATATTTCACAAAGTGGCCAGAAGCCAATGCCGCTCCCGACCAAGAGGTCGTGACTGTTGCTCAGGTGTTAGTTGGCCAGTTTTTGTGTCATTTTGGGATGCCACAGGAGCTACATTCAGACCAGGGTAATAACTCCGAGTCTGTTGTGTTCCGTGAGTGCTGCAAATTACTGGGGATCAAGAAGACCGGGACGACCCCACTTAGGCCACAGTCAGATTGGATGGTGGAGAAATTCAACTGGACCCTGGGACAAGAACTGGCTAAATACTGCATAGAGGGACAAACAGAATGGGACCAGAAATTACCTGAGTTGCTGATAGCATATCGGTCTGCATCCCATGAGTCTACAAGCTACACCCCTGCAAAACTGATGTTGGGCCACGAGTTATGCTTACCTATTGACCTGTCAATGGGAAGACCACCTGGTGAAGAGCTTCCTACCGACATCTCCAGTTATGTGAAGCATCCTCAGGAAAGGCTGGCTGAGGTACATCATCAGGTGCGAGGAGCCCTTAAGTTTTCAGGAGAGGTGATGAAGTGCAAGTATGATACCAAGGCAAGTGAGGTGAGCTTCAAGAATGGTGACCAAGTTTGGTTATACAATCCTCAGTGGAAAAAGGGACAGTCACCGAAGCTGCAGAGCCCATGGGGTGGGCCTTATGCTTTGCTGGACCGCCTATCAAACGTAACGTATCGGATTCGGGGAGGCAGCAAGTCTCGCCCAAAGGTGGTACACGTGAACCGTCTGTGGCAGTACCATGCACCAGGACAGTACAGTTGGGACGTCTCCAAGGAATCGTGCTCTACTGCACCCGAGGATGTTGAGGAGGACCAAGGAGCTGAAGTGCAAGAGGATGGTGTCAGTTTCCCAAGAGAAGTGAATCAGGAAAAGGACCAAGACCTTCCAGGAGGAGTGGACTCTGTGGAGGAGCAAGGATGTCGAAGCGGCATAGAAGATCTGATAAGCTGAAGGATTATTTTGTGCATAGTTAGATGTTTTATTAGGACTGAGGTTTATGTCTGTATATATTGTGTAGTTTTGTCAGGACAACAAAGGACTAGGGAGAGGGTAGTGTTGGGAAGCGGGATTTGGTAGCTAGGTAGTCTGGAAGTTTCTCACTCTCTCCATATTTCTTGTACCGTAGTTCAGTTACCAGTCAGAAGTGCCAGGTCGCCTGCTATTGTGAACGTAGTTTTTTGTAAGTTGTACATTTATTTTTATGCTCTTTTTCTCAATAATGTTCTATCTATGTGATTGCTTGTTAAATTATGTAATTTAATTTAAGTTTGTATGCTAAAAAAATTACAGCGTTATTGTAATGTAAGAAAACTCTGGCCTGTTTTGGATATCTCTGAGTTGGCAACTGTTGCTTCTCCTAGATTGTAGATCATTCTAGAACAATGCAAGCTTATGTAAGGATGGGAAGGGACTAGAGCAGTTTCAAGTTTCAGATCAGTTTGAGTGTAGTGCAGTGTTACTGAAGTTTGTGTATCATTGGTACTTGTGAAAATAGTGAAGTGTTGTTGTCAGTCATTATGTGTAACTGCAGTTAATAGCGTTTGTATAGCTCCAGTTCTTGTGAAAACAGCGAAGTGAAATTGGAAAACATTAAGTGTAATTACTTGAAAAATAAAAACAGTGAACTTAAGATGCCAGTGCTAATTTACGACACCTGAGTTGATCTTGCGTGTTGTACACCAAAAGGCTGACCATATGAAGAACAACTAACTGGGCAATGTCCTTCCTATACTGTATTACTGCTGTTGTAGCCTTTGGCAGTGTGGGATGGTGGACATAACACAATTTTGGCAACCTTGGCACAGGAGGTGGGATTTTGCTGAGGCCATCAGAGAGATCACAGTAAAAGAACTCCACTATTTCCAGTAATCTGAAAATCAAAATAAACATACCAGCACTAGCTCATTTTGACCCAAGACCAGCCACCTTATTCTGGCTGACAAAGAAACAACGTCGAGTGTGCAGCCTCCAAAAGTGCAGTCAGCAGCAATGGTTTATCGATTCATTCTTGATGCATGGCCCACCCTTATGCAAATTTTCATTGAAATTCACTGACAACATTTGGAGATTCTGTGCAGTAGGATCTGGATCCAGATCCGCCTTGAGCTTTAAATAATTCTTTCATGGCCCATCTTTCCACAAAATTTCTTTGAAAAACATTGAGAAATTTTGGAGATACTGTGCGGTAGGATTGGATCCTCCTCCAAATTAAAAGATTATATTCTTGGGCCATGGACCACCATTCCACAAAATTTCATTGAAATTCATTGAGAACATTTGGAGATACTGCGCGCTAGGACCCGGATCCGGATGCACTACAAAATTTGAAGATTTGTTCCTTGGTGCACCGTCCCTCCTACCACAAAATTTCATTGAAATTTACTTGAAACTTTTAGAGATCTGGTGTGAATAAACAAACAAATTAATCCGGATCACAACCAAAATCTAAGCGATTGTTCAATCGTCCATTCCCTACTCCTCCAATAAATATCGTGGAAATCCGTTCATAACTTTATGAATAATCATGCTAACAGACAGACAGACAAACATTTAGACAAACAGAAAGAGACAGACAAATGCGAGGCAAAACATATACCTCCTGTTGGAGGTAAATTATATACGGGTGTAGTAGGTTGGTCACTTGAAATGAGACATAACGGAAGGAGGTAACGGGAAGGCTTTATGAACTGACAGTGGCCATATCAGGCAAATAAAGACTGAAACAGGGAGGGGGGGGGGACATTGTGATAAAACAAACTCAGTGAGAGGAAATGAATGTGAATATAAAGAATATTTCAGAGACTAAGAAGTACTCATAATGTTTAAACACTTAAAAACAAATCTGTAAGTGAATATGAGTGAGGGAATTTAAAGCTGTTATCAGTCATTTTCAGAACACACCCACAGACTTCCCCCCTCCCCCCCCCCCGTCACACACAAATGAAACTGCCATAAGCAGAGCGCTTGCCGGATGTATCTGACTGTGTCTGCTTAGTTTAAGCAGGCGTTTAGGCAGTCATTTGGCGATTTTTTTTCTATGCTTCATTCCGAAGCAGAGAATGGGTTTAGGTAGCTAAAAGTTGCACTGCCAAGTACGCCAGACGTTTATCTTCAGTTCTGTAAAAAGAAAAAAAAAAATCGACTTTCGAAATTTGAAGAAATGGTGTTTGGACCACCACTGGATCCCTACAATTTCCAAACCCAAGGCCATTGAGGGATTTCAACCCCCCACGCAGCCCAGGGCATTTGACCGGTTATCTACTTTCATAACTTTTTCGAAATGACTGGCACAAAAATGTGGCCTGTAGAGAGCAAACAAACAAACAGACTGAGAGACAGACAGACAAACATACGTAATTGATCAACATGCTTGGCGAAACTTTCGATTCCGGCAAACAACACACACACACACACACACACAAACCATTTTCAGAAATTTGTCTCATCAGTAGTCTCTGAAGAGTCTGTACACCGTCACTCAGTTTATGCTTCTCGACAAGGAGAGTACTGTATGTTTTCACCCCTGTTTGTTTGCTTGCCGGGAAGCATATTGGTCAGTTCTACATGTTTGTCAGTCTGTCTCTCTGTTTGATTGTTTGCTCTCTGCAGGCAGTAATTTGCTCCACTCGTTCTAAAAATAAATAGGTAAATAAAACACGGAAGGTAGATATCCATAAACCCTGGAAGCCTCTTGCCTTTCATCAAAATCGGTCAAAGGCCCCGGGCTGGGTGGAGTGTTGAAACTCCTCAATAGCCATGGGTCCGGAAATCGTCGGAACCCAGTGGCAGGCCCCAGAATGATCATTTAAATTTCGAAAATCGATTTTTTTAACCAAATTGAAGAGAAACGTCTGGCGCACCTGGCAATGCTTTTTGTTTTTTTTTTAGCTTCCTAAACTTATCCTGTGCTTCGCACTGAAATGAAGAAAAAAAAATTAAAAAGCCAAATGACTGCTTATACGCCTGTGAAAACTAATCAGACATATGACTGGCTACACGCCTGTGAAAACTAATCAGACTGGCTACATGTGGGTGAAAATTAAGCTGACAAAATTGGATCCATCCAGAAAGTGCTCTAGTGCGCACACGGCAGTGAAAACTGAGCAGACAGTCGGCTCCATCCAGCAAGCCTCTGCCTATGCCAGTTTCATTGCTTGCTGGAAATGAGCGGCAAGCATGTTGGTCGGTTCCGTATTTTTGGCTGTCTGCCCCTCTGTTTGTTTGTCTGCTCTCTACAGGCAACAATCTGCACCAATCATTTTGAAAAAAATCATGAAGGTAGATATCAATAATCCCTGAAAGCATATTGTTTATCATCAAAATCAGTCAAAGGCTCTGGGCTGGGTGGGGGTTGAAACCCCTTAATGGCGGTGGGTCAGGAAATCGTCGGGACCCAGTGGCCGGCAGAGGCACCATTTTTCCAAATTTCGATAATCATTTTTTTTTAAACCAAACTGAAGACATACGTCTGACGCGTCTGTCAATGCAATTTTTAGCTTTCTAAACCCACCCTGTGCTTCGCACTGAAGCACAAATAAGTTTGCCAAATGCCTTCCTAGACGGAGGTGAAAACTAAGCAGACACAATCGGATCCATCCACGAAGGACTCTATTGCCCACCCGCCGGCGAAAACTAAACAGGCACAATTGGATCCATCCAGCAAGTGCTCTGCCTATGGCGATTTCATATGTTTGTTTGTCTGCACTCTACGGGTCACAGTACTGAAAAAATCGTACTGAAAAGAAAAAAAAATCAGAAGGTAGGTATCTGTAAATCCTGGATGCCTATTGTTCTTCCTCAAAATCGGTCAAAAACCATGGGCTGGGAGGGGTTTGAATCCCTGCCTTTAACAAGGA
>JAGKTI010018779.1:0-17448 GCA_018397915.1 Birgus latro | reverse complement strand
CGACGAGTGAGTTCCCTCACTTCCCCATACAATGTTCTTGCCTCGTCATGGACTGGTCAGTAGAGAGTTAAACCTCGGTGTGATAAGCTGTTGCCACTTTTGTCTTCCTTGATTAGCCTATTATTTCTGACTGCCTACATCATGAGTAGCAAAATTAAAAAATACAACACTTCAGAGTTCAGTGGCTAACTGACTCCAGATTTAAAGACTGGCTATTAAAAGTAGACGGAGACGACACGAAATGTTTCTGCAAGTACTGCAAATGCACGATAGCTGCAAAGTTGAGTGATTTAGAAAGGCACAAAAAGACACTGAAACACAAGAAGGCTGAGGAACCATGTTCGTCACAAAGACAACCCAAACTTCAGTTTGTGAAACCAAGTGAAAGTGTACATGAAACTGAAGCAGGCTTGTGTTTGTTCATAGCTGAACATTGCTCCTTGAGAGTTGTGGATCATTTAAGTGCGCTCTGCAAACATCATTTCTCGGACAGTAAAGGATGTAAAGACCTAAAACTGAAAAGATCAAAGTGTAGTGCTGTTGTGTGTAATATACTTGCTCCATATTTTGCACGTGATTTGAAAAATGACATTGGAAACAGTAAATTTAGTTTACTGATAGACGAGAGCAATGACATCTGTAACCAAGCTTCTAGGTATAGCTATTCGTTATTACTCGGAGGGAAAAAAAACTTGTTGTGGTTACATTCTTGGACCTAGTTGAGTTGAGAGAATGTAATGCTGATGCAATCTGTCATGCACTGAAGGATTCTTTGAAACGTAATGGACTTGAGTTGCAGAATCATATTGCCCTTGGCACTGATAATGCTTCAGTTATGACTGGTGTCAATAGTGGAGTTTATGCAAGGCTAAAATCTGAAATTCCTCATCTAATGTTAGTCAAATGTGTGTGTCACTCACTTCAGCTCGCTGTTTCTCATGCTGCTACCGAATGTCTACCTAGGCATTTGGACTTATTGATCCGAGACACATATAACTGGTTTTCACATTCTGCAGTGCGCCAAACTAGATACAAGGAACTGTATGGACTAATAAACGAAGGAAAGCCTCCCTTGAAACTAATACAGATGAGCCAGACCCGATGGATGTCCATTGAATCTGCAATTCTAAGAATAGTGCAGCAGTGGACTGAGCTCAAAACCCATTTTGACTTTGCAAGAAAAAATGAGCTATTCTACACTGCAGATCTTTTGTTCTCAATGTTTAGTGACATGAGAAATTATGTTTCTCATATTTTTGAAACAAATTCTTAGTGAAGTTCAAAGTGTGAATAAGAAATTCGAAGCTGATGTCCAAGACCCAACAAAGTTGCTCAGTGATCTAGTGCATCTTATTGACTCCCTTAGTGCTAAAATTGTCATACCAGGTAAAAAGTTAAAGGAAAGTGATTCCCTTCAGGAACACTTGGATCCCAAGCCGTATCTTGGCTATGAGTTTGAATAAAACATGTCTGAATGCAAGTTTCCTGATGAGATCGCGAGTGATATTCGACGAAGATGCATAGAATTTGTAATAGAGCTTGTCGCACAACTACGTCAACGCTTGCCTGAGAACTTTAAAGTACTCCAGTCAATGTCATCCTTCAGTGGGAGTGAATGCCTAAAGCCAGTGAAAAATGATATATTGGACCTTGCAAAATTGTTTGTTGATGATGCAGAAATACTCACGCGCATCGATTTCCAGTGGAGAAAACTTCATACTCTCCAGTGGACACAGACATCTGACACTATTGGTCTGTGGGCAGAAATAGCGTCATATAGGGGGGATGCGACTGGAGAAAATCCTTTCAAAGAACTGTCTGACCTGGCCTTAACAATACTCAGTTTACCCCATTCTAATGCAAATGTGGAACGGGTTTTTAGTCAGATGGGTATTGTCAAGTCGAATATGCGTAACCGATTAGCCATCAAGAGCTTAAACGCTGTTTTGACAATCAAGTATGGACTGAGAAGGCATGGCAAATCCTGTCATGATTATAAACTACCTGAGAGTGTCTTGAGAAAAATTGGGTCAGTGGAAGCATATCAGACCTCATCTCAACCATCAACATCATCTCAGTCAGACCAGGGAGCAGAGACATTCACCGAGGAAGAGCAAGGAGAGATCATAGAGTGGGATCTAGCAGATCTGCAGTAACCCAAGTACCACAGTCATAGCTGGTGAGTGTAAAAGTGTACTTGAAATATGTGTGTAGGTCAGAATCAACGTATCGTGTGTAGAAACATTAGTTGGCGCTTTTTTTGGTGCCTTTTTCAGAATATTTAGCGCTCTTTAGCGCGTTTTTAGTAACAATCTAGCGCTATTTCGTGAATTTGAGATGGCAACTCTGCCTTCACTACCGAGATTCTGTCAGTTTGCTCTTGTCCTTCGCGGTGAAATGACGTCCCTCCATTTCTGCCGCTTTTGCGCCTATTATAAAAGGCCCTGTGACCTCTATCCCTACTAAACATCGTGTGGGAAGCGGTAAAGGACTGTACATATATATAATAAAGTACTAGAAATAATAAAGTGTGAGTGTGTATAAGAGTAAGAAATGACAGAATACCAGTGGCGAATTAGCGCGAGTGGGAGGCTCGTACGCTCTCGTATTTTACAATGCTTTCACTGTTTTTTTTTTTAAAGTATGGATTCCAAACTACTTGGAAATCATTGAATAGTGTTTCTAGTGATAATATCTGGCAGTGGTATTCAGATTAAGGAATGTCGGGAAGATTAAAGTGGAGACTTAGTTACCCAACTTCAGAAGTCTCCACAAGTCCTATGGTAGTCGACGAGTGCTAAAAATACATCCCAGGAGAAAGCTGAAGGTATGTGCTATATGCATCTGTAATTATAATATTCTAGGACTAATACTGATTTTTGGCAAATATTTTAAAAGTCAGTCAGAGCGCGAATATCCCCGCAGGAATGGCACGGCGAACCTCCAACAACCCCGCGGTGTAGGTGTTAATAGACCGTATGGGTGTATGAGGGGGTAATGGCCCCACCAACTGTTAAACTCGCCAGATATAGGTCAAGTATTGGTGGTACGACATCGGCATAACAAACTTGCACAGCAAAATCACTTAACAAATGTATGTGTTGTTATACACTGTTGGCCAGTTGTGGACGTTAAGGCCCTGCTAATATTTACATTAACAATCACTGGGAAATGAAGACCAATAGGGCATGGGTACATAGGTACTAAGTTGTAGACCAGGGTCTCATAATAAGCGTATTCAACATACGGAGGCTCATGGCCATATCGTGCAGGGCCACCAGTATTTATGGGTGAAATTGGTTAGGTACAGCAAATACACATTCAAATAATATGGCATGGTATTACAGTAACGGTGGTTACGCATGGTCCATGTTTCACCCTAGGGGATGTTTTTTCAGTTGCCAGCACCCTCCTCCACATGACTTAATACGGCTGTAAATAGGTGAAGGACGGATAATAGGCCATCATTATATCACTCCACCGCTACAATTGCAGGTGTTGGTATGCAGTGGTCATAGTATTATCAAACAAACTGCACATCTTCTTTATTCTATGCATTCCTCTCTAACACGCTCTAACACGCCTTGTGTGTTATTCACAGGCACCTTGAGCACAGTCATAGCCTAAAAAAAAACATCTAATTTTGTTGTTTTAATACATATTAATAACGTTATTAAGAGACCCACCATGGAAAGTATTAGAGTGTTATCACAATTAGTGACTCAGTCGGTAATCATGGTTACTCCGCCATTCTATTACTGTGCATCACTACCTGTAGGGTGCCAGTGACCGCCCAAGAGATTTGCAGTGCAGCTTACTCGGGATCTGGATTTGGCCTGTAGTCCTTTCACCACCAGATGACGCCTCCACGAGCATCACATAAACCTCTGCATCCCTGCTCCCACACACACAAAAAAAAGGTAGCTCCTGCACACATAGGTGCTTGTCGTGGTTTTGCCCTGCAGCACTCTATGACCTTGATTTTTGGAGGAATGTCATATTTACTGATGAAAATTGCCTCATCTTTGTTGAGGCAGGGTGTAGACAGGTATGGAGGCCTTTAAATACTAGTTATGCGGAGCAGCACATTCAGGAGCATCAAGCGAGTGGAAGTCTCACTTTCTTTATCGGGATGGATGTGGGCGTACAGGCCAGGCGAGCTGTCTGTGGTTGATGGATGCCTCACGGGTGAGGAATACATCCCTATCCTTGAGGATGTCCTCCTGCCCAAAGTAAGAAACATGGCCATTCCTGCACCAGCTCCAATTAAACTAGTCCATGATAGGAGTCATATTCATTCAAGTAGGATAGTTCATGAGTGGTTGCAAAGGCATAAGATACAGTTGTCGGACTGGCCCACAAAAGGGTGTGACTTAAATCCAATAGAAAATATGTAGGCCATAATGACCCGCCACTGGGACATTTGGAGGATAGGACAATCCCTGCAACTGTAAATAAATGCCACGAGGTATAGGAGACCATCAGACGACGCCCCAGTATATGCTGGAACCTCGTTGAATCTATACCAACTGGGTTAAATGAGGTGATAAATAAATGCACGTGGTGGGTGGACTGGTTATTAGCTGAATAACTGTTTTGCATATCAAGATTCTTCATATTCCTTATTTTACATATAATCTGCAAACACTTATTAACGAGCATTGTAATGTGTATTGAAATATCCAACCTATGCATATTAAACAGAATTAGTTAATGAAACCATGACGACAAACATAAAAAAAATTGTAGCCTAATATGAATACATTACATAAATACCTGGAATTAATTAAGGTTCATTGTGCTGTTATGATCATCCATACCTTAGCTGACATGTGATATGGGTATACATGCCAGAAAATAATATGTATGAATACATGCATCTGTTACAGATAAGATATGGTAATATGTTTGTGATGCTAACTACAGTACAGGTTCGAACCACTTTCACATCCAAATTCCTCAATGAATGTTTTTCCACTAGACGAGAATTTTGTCCCTTCTTTCACCTGTGGGCCTCAATCACACTTTCCAAAACAGGCACAAAGTTGTGTATTGAACCCTAATGTCCCCGATGTGTATGTGCATTCATTATGGAGGGTGAGAACAGGGCATCGCATGATTAACCGATACTCCATAGTAAAATACCAATATTTTGTATGGGTTACATGTTTCTATTATGGATGGAATGAACAACGGAAGGCCAATGCAGTCTATATCTCATTTATATCATACATGTCAATGCCCGTATAGAGTATATGACAAAATATAAACGTTAGTGTTTGGTGACAGTGGTTAGTAAACGGAGTTGCATTCGTTGTCATACAGTGATAATTTGTGTGCTCTTTGGTTCAAGCTTTCAGTATACAGTTAAGCCAAATACTCAGTGAATCCTGTGATGGAACTGCACTCAATTCTCTGACATGAATGATAAACGACACATTAAATAATTGATATACCAGCATTACGTGATACAAAAACTATCGCGTACTAGAACCACTCTTAAAGGAGAGGGTGTAAACTCCCACCGATAGGATATATAGAAACTCCAGCACATTTTGAGAACATTAATTGCGTTTTGAATCTGTTCAATCTGGTAATTCAGGGTGGTAGTGTGCTGGCCGAATCTGGGGTGCGAGGCAGACCGACGTTAATATTGTTGGGAAAGGGGGATGGTAGGCTGGTATAACGTTAGCACCTGATGACAAGCATATCTTCAGTGAAATAATTAGAATTATTAACAAAATGTTTTGTAAATAATTCTTTATTGCACCACGTGGTCTCGTATTTCACAAGCCAGAGCCATGAATATTATATTTTTTCTCTTCAGTGATAACAACATAGATAAACACTTTACAAGACCTGTTCGAGATGGTAGTGGTTACGAAATTACTATGTCCGTATCTTATTTTACTTTTTACTGCTTATGGGGTTGTAAAATGCTCGGTATTTAACTTCTGAACAGTATTAGGTAAGACGTCAGCACTTGTGTGCTAATGAATAATGACTGATGACGGTGACACCTACTGCATATGACTGGACATGTGTGAGTGGCTGAGTGACCCTCTCCATTCCTCCCTCCCTCTATATCTCATGCTACCCCAGTTGTCTGACAACTGTATGATACTTTCTAATAACCATTGTGTAACAATATCCTTATAACTGGTTCTCCAAAACATCCGCACCCATATCTTTTTCCCAGCCTCCTCCTACATCTGCTATATTGTTATGAAGGGGGATTTGCCAGGTAGGTGTTTGAGAACATTCTCGGTGTGTCTGTACGGTAGGCTAGTTCCGTTATCGGTACAGTCAGAGTTGCCAGCTTGCCTGCTGTTAGTGAGCGTAGTTGTTTTGTAAGTTATGCATTAATTTTTATGCTCTTTTTCTCTACAATGTTTTGCTCATGTGATTGTTTGTTAAACTATGTAATTTAAGTTTGGTAATTGATTTAGAGTGTTATGCAATGTAAGAAGATTGCCATATTTTGGTTGTGTCTCTTAGTTGGCAACTGTTTACAGTCGCACCGTCGAGTTCGTCCTAGAAGTTTCTCGAGTAATGCAAGGTTATATAAGGATGGGGAATGAGACACTAGTTGTTGTTAAGGTTAAGGATTAGTTGGGCCTCAGTCAGTTTGAGTGAAGTTTACCCGGTGCAGTATCAGTGAAGTTTATACATTTTCGGTACTTGTGAAGTTATTGAAGTGTTTTTTGTGAAAACAGTGAAGTGTAAAAACAGTAAAGTGTTCACAACCATTAACTGTGAAGTGTTGTCAAGTATTAGGTGAAATTGCAGTTATTACAGTTTGTATACGTCCAGTGCTTGTGAGAACAGTGAATTGAAGTTATCAGGCATTAACCCGAGAAATCCCATCGACGTATGGGTACGTCGCGATGTTTTGTCACAGCTACACCCATCGACGTACAGGTACGTTGAGCAATTGCAAGGGTCATAATTTGCACAATTTTCAAGTTTCATGGGTGATTTTTGGTAGGCATATGTGAGAGACCTTCCTCTACCTGCTGTCAAGCGGGGATACTGCCTGGCCCCACCTAACCCCCCGCTCCAACCCCTCCCTCCCACACTGGGCAATTCACATGTTAGCAGCAAGCTGGCCAGTAAAGGTATGTTGCCCCATGGTCTCTCCAATGACGAAATTCACGGTGAAAGTGATTCCTGAGGTGTAGGACGAAGAAATAAAGAAGCCAGAGCAAGAAACAAACAGAAATGATGAGGTGGTAATGTCATAAAGGAAGATGCCATATGTGGATGTGTTTGGTGACTGAACAATGCTTCTATTGCCTATATAAATGTGTGAAAACCAATATAATCTGTTACTACACATAAATTCGTACCAAATACATAAATAAATACGTAATTGAAAGTGACTTGAATCTGTAAACTCTTCCATAGTTCGTTTTCTTTAGCCAGGTACCCTGAAAAAGAAGGAAAATGTAAGGTTGCATGACACCTGTATCAACATTTTTTAAACACAGGATCGCGATTTCTTTATGAATTTCGATGTTTCTCACCAAAAGCAAAGGTTTGGGTCAATAAAAAATATTTCCAAAAATGCTTGGGATTTTGGGGTATTGTAGGTTGGAAATCGGTCTGGACATTACGGGTTAAGTGGAATTATTTTGTAATTAAAGACAGTCAGCTTTAAGAAGCCAGTGTTTATCTTCGCCTCAGCTGAGCTTGTGTGCTGTACACCTACAGGCTGACCAATGGAAGAACGACTCACTGGGCAAAGTCCTTCCTATACTGCACTACTGCTGTTGGAGCCTGTGGCAGTGTGGGATCAGGGGATCTAACACTGGTGTCAGGAGTGTGGATAATTTCAGGGCTGCAGTGAGTCTAACCTTCGACATGGAAGCAGAAGGTGTGAAGACAAGGTCTCGAGCTGGGCAGGAGGAGGAAATTTCCCTGGCAACAATTGTGAAGCCAATACAAGCACAGAGTGAAGGACAGAAAGAACTCAAGGAACAACTGCAAGCACAGAGTAAACAACTACAGGCGCAACGTGAAGAACAAAAGGAACGATATGAACAACTTCAAGAGGCATTACATGAGCAACAGAGGGGAGTACAACTGAAGGTGCAAGGACAGCATTCATGGGGGAAATGAAGGAAGAACAGCAACAGCTTAAGGAGGAAGTAGATGCCAAGCTAGAACAACAAATGTATGAGGTAAACAATAATGTGATGGAGTGTAAACAGCATGTGGACGAGCAGCTGAAGACAGTTAGTGAGGAAATAGTGACGGAGTTCAGACAGCACGTAGATAGTCAGTTGAAGCATGTAGTCGACCATGTGAAGACAATTAGTGAGAAAATGGAGGCTGTAGAGAAACATTGCACTGCTGAACCTCAGGTTAGTGTACAGGGAGCATATGAAAGAAATGGACAGTGTATGGTGAATCTTGACGAATCCCAGGCATCTAAAGGTAGCATTACAGGGTTGAATAATCAGAATGTACAGAATGTAGAAGTTTTAAGTCCTGGCCTTAATTATGATGCCCCAGTTTTTTTTACCCCAAATCAGTGAAGTACGTGGCTACAATGGGGGTCCAATTTAAAAGAAACCTCAAGAATTTGATGGTAAAGTATCTTGGGAAGCTTACTGTGCACAGTTCGATTTGCTTGCGGATCAGAATGGCTGGGATGATAGGCAGAAGGCAGTGCAGCTTGCTACTAGCCTTAAGGGTGCCGCAATGGAAATTCTGGGCCAGATGTCAGTGATGGAGAGGAACAGTTATCAGTCCCTAGTAGAAGTGCTGGAGCGCAGATATGGAACCATGTACCAGACTGAGGTTTACAGAGCAAGATTCCGGAGCCGTGTACTGGCTCGGGGAGAACCCCTACAGCAGCTTGCTCATGACCTGGAGAGTATGGCATATAAGTTGTACCCTGGAGCAGCACCTAACCTGTTGGATATTCTACTGAGGGACCAGTTCATCGATGATGACAGTGCAGAGTTGAAAGTGCAGGTGAAGCAGGCACAACCCAGAAGCATGCAAGACGCACTTGCCAAGGCTCTAAAGTTTGAGTCCTATGTCAGGTCAAGTACGTCCACTTTTCAGACAGGTCGTAGTGCAGGATTCAGTGCAAGAAAGGGGCAGGTATGTGAAATGGAAAAATATGAGGGAAGTTGCTGGTGTTGTGGGAAGCCAGGACACAGAAAAGGGGACTGCTACAAGTGGAAGAGGGAACAGGAGAAGACCAGTGAAGGCTGCTGGTTCTGCAGGAAGCCGTGGCACAGGAAGGAGGATTGTCACAAATGGAAGAAGGAGCAGGAACAGAGTAGTGCAAGGAAGACTTCAGTTGTAACAAGAGCATGTTGGACATGTAGTGAGGTGGGACACTTCAGTTCTGAGTGTCCGAAGAAGAAAAAGGAAGATTACAGCAAGAAATGCAGGCATATTACAGTGACAGGGCCAACGTCAGATGAAGCAGACTTGAAGAGGATGCAGATTTACGGCCAGTGCTAGAGTCGCTGCAGCGAAGTACAGTGCGACCATCTTGGGAAGAAGTTTCCAGGTTGAGCCCCACAACCAAGAGTTACTGGAGTCTGTGGGACCTTCTTTGTTTGAATGACGGACTACTGGAGCATCAGTGGGAGACACCCGATGGCCTCAGCAAATATTGGCAACTAGTGGTTCTGAAGAAGATGAGGTCAGAGATCTTGGTTGGGTCCCATAACCAGGTCACCAGTGGGTACTTGGGAGTGATGAAAACTCTAAGCCGGCTGCAGCAGAGGTTCTACTGGATTGGCATGCATCAGGATGTTGAAGAGTGGTGTTGGGCCTGTGATGTGCGCTATGCCAAGAAGGGACCCATGAAACGTGGATGCAGCCCTCTTCAGCCGTACCAATTGGGTGCACCGATGGAAAGAGTTGCAGTGAACATTGCTGGACCTTTGCCACTCACAGAAGGAGGAAACTGATATATATATGTGTCGCGATGGACTACTTCACAAAGTGGCCAGAAGCCTATGCCATCCCCGATCATGAGGCTGCGACTGTTGCTCAGGTGTTGGTTGACCAGTTCTTCTGTCGGTTTGGGATGCCACAAGAGCTACATTCAGACCAGGGTAGAAACTTCGAGTCTGCTGTGTTCCGTGAGTGCTGCCAGTTATTGGGGATCAGGAAGACCAGGACGACCCCACGAAGACCAAAGTCAGATGGGATGGTGGAGAAATTCAACTGGACCCTAGGACAAGAACTGGCCAAGTACTGCGTAGATGGACAAACAGGATGGGACCAGTAATTACCTGCATTGTTAATGGCATATCGTTCTGCAACCCATGAGTCTACTGGCTACACCCCTGGAAAACTGATATTGGGCCATGAGTTACGCTTACCCGTTGACTTGTTAATGGGAAGACCAGCTGGTGAAGAGCTGCCTACAGACACCACCGGCTATTCGAAGTACCTTCAAGAAAGGCTGGCTGAGGTACATCATCAAGTGCAAGAGGCCCTCAAGTTTTCAGGAGAGGTGATGAAGTGCAGGTATGATACCAAGGCAGGTGAGGTGAGCTTCAAGGATGGCGATCAAGTTTGGTTATACAATCCTCAGCGAAAGAAGGGACAGTCACCGAAGCTGCAGAGCCCATGGGACGGGCCTTACACTGTGTTGGACTGCCTGTCAGACGTAACGTATCGGATTCGGGGAGGCAGGAAGTCTCGCCCAAAGGTGGTACACGTTAATCGTCTGTGGCAGTACCATGGGCCAGGACAGTACAGGTGGGGTGTCTCCGAGGGATCATGCTCTCCCACAGCCGAGGATGTTGAGGAGGACCACGGAGCTGAAGTGCAAGAGGATGGTGACAGTTTCCCGAGGGAAGAAGCGAATCAGGAAGAGGACCAAGACCCTCCAGGAGGAGTGGATTGTGTGGAGGAGCAAGGACGTCGTCGGAAGCGGCACAGAAGAAGACCTGATAAGTTGAATGATTATTTTGTGTATAGTTAGATGTTTCATTAGGATTAAGGTTTGTGTTTGTATATACTGTGTAGTTTTGTCGGGACGACAAAGAACTAGGGAGGGGGTAGTGTTATGAAGGGAGATTTGCCAGGTAGGTGTTTGAGAACATTCTCGGTGTGTCTGTACGGTAGGCTAGTTCAGGTATCGGTACGGTCAGAGTTGCCAGCTTGCCTGCTGTTAGTGAGCGTAGTTGTTTTGTAAGTTATGCATTAATTTTTATGCTCTTTTTCTCTACAATGTTTTGTTTACGTGATTGTTTGTTAAACTATGTAATTTAAGTTTGGTAATTGATTTAGAGTGTTATGTAATGTAAGAAGATTGGCATATTTTGGTTGTCTCTCTTAGTTGGCAACTGTTTACAGTCGCACCGTCGAGTTCGTTCTAGAAGTTTCTCGAGTAATGCAAGGTTATATACAAGGATGGGGAATGAGACACTAGTTGTTGTTAGGGTTAAGGATTAGTTGGGCCTCAGTCAGTTTGAGTGAAGTTTACCCGGTGCAGTATCAGTGAAGTTTACCCGGTGCAGTATCAGTGAAGTTTGTATATTTTCGGTACTTGTGAAGTTATTGAAGTATTTTTTGTGAAAACAGTGAAGTGTAAAAACAGTAAAGTGTTGACAAGCATTAACTGTGAAGTGTTGTCAAGTATTAAGTGAAATTGCAGTTAGTACAGTTTGTATACGCCCAGTACTTGTGAGAACAGTGAATTGAAGTTAGCAGGCATTAAGTGGAATTATTTGGTAAATAAAGACAGTCAACTTTAAGAAGCCCGAGTTTATCTTCGCCTCAGCTGAGCTTGTGTGCTGTACACCTAAGGGCTGACGATAGGAAGAACGACTCACAGGGCAAAGTCCTTCCTATACTGCACTACTGCTGTTGGAGCCAGTGGCAGTGTGGGAACAGGGGACGTAACAGTATTTCCTGTGACTATGTTTGATAAAGTGATAGCCTATCCAGTGTAACGTATTGGGCAGAGGGTAGAGGTGAAAAGGCTGGTTTTGGAGTGGCAGCAGCAGGGAGGAGAGCTGTGAACTAACGAGGGAGCCCCACTGTTAGGGCTCGTTTACAAAATTTTACCACGTTTGATGTTCGAGCACACTAAAATATGCATCGTTATTATTATTTTTTCACTGTCTCCACTATTCAAAAATAATATTAACGACAAAATACGTGCAGCAAAATATACTATGCACTGTCATTATCAGTCCCTCATGATTTAAGGTATACCAAATCAACATATTCCTATATGTTTCTAATTTACAATTGCAGGATGATGTCGATGGGAAACTACAAATCATTAAATAATATAATGTGTTATATAAAAATGAACACAATTATATATTTATACTTTTATCATTATATCATAAAAAGTAATGATATAAGACGACCAAATCTAGTATATAAAAATATTTAAAGAACCACCATCCGGCAGTCAATATGTCACCAAGTTTTAAATTTTATCCTGGAATTTCCCTGGATTAAAGAGAACATTCCGGATTTTTAACATCCTGAACATTGTCAGCTGCGAGGCGAGGGACGGTGTGGAAGTAGATGTGGTTAGTCAGTTGATTAGAACGTATAGTGGTTTTCGAACAGAAAAGTGACATGTCGACTGGCTGACAATTAGTGAGGAAAAATGTTTTTGTATAAATACATATGATCACCAACTAGTGTGCATATCATCATTGTGCACAGACAGAATACTGCTGCACTTGCACATACGACAAGGCTCCCCACCAGCCCTGCTACACGGCGCCGCCAAGCACCACATGGCGCCTCTAACATCAAACTCATTCGTCTATTACTCTGGTGTTAAATAGTTTACAGTAGTCTTGTTGTCGTATCATAGATAATGGTGAAGGAGGAGATGCCTCGTGATACCAGCCGAAAGTTGATGTAACGATTCAAGGGAAAACATAACTGTCTGATCTCTACAAACACTGTCGCATTTACTAATTAAATGAAAGACAACACGTTTCTGTGGATCCTAGTCAAAACAGCCATTTGTTAGCATCTGCATGCGATGCTATCACATCGTCAGGTTGCAAATGGATAACAGTGTATTACAAAAACAGACGATTAAACATGATTCAAGACAGAATAAAGAGACAAGGATCACAGTAGAAAACCTTATTTATTCCCTCACGCACTAATAACGCTCTCTCTCTCTCTCTCTCTCTCTCTCTCTCTCTCTCTCTCTCTCTCTCTCTCTCTCTCTCTCTAGCTAGCTAGCTAAACTATTGGCATGCGACGTTTTAATCATTAATTTCCTCAAATGACGTGCTATAACAACCTGGTTGCTCACCCTCATGTTTTCCTTTATGCTTCCTTACGTTATGCATATTTAACTGGTCTAGAGGAAATGTTTTCTATTCCACCCATATAACGTATTAGTCGACTCACGGTGGGAGAGGGATGGTGGCCGGGCTGAGAGGGAGTTAGTGTCATAGTATAACTGACCAACCTTTTTAACTGGAATATGAGTGACATAACTGCACATATGGCACATAACCACCCGAGTCGTGTGACATGTTGGTGTTGGTTTTACACGAATAAGAAATATGCCTAACATTAAATACCCCATTGCTAACTCGGTAATAACAACACACCCCCACCGCCTACCCCGCACCACTATCACTACTCCTCCAGCCTTACAACTCACACCGCGGACCACCAACTGTTGCCAGAACTGGGGCTTCATGTATGGTGGTTCAGAGTCACTGCTCCGGGGTTTACAAGGTTCGCTCCAGGCATGACTTTAGAACGTGACTGTACCTCATTGGTGAAGTGTTTCTCTTACACTAATAACTATGGTTACGAAAAAAATTATAAAAAAAAAAACGTAAACAACACGAAAACAGCACCGCGTGTTCGTTACAAATTCGTAGGTGCTTGCCAGGTAGCGCTACCTTCCCGCTAACTCAGGTGTACACACGACGTTTCCCTTATGGGAACACGATGCACTATTTATTGGATTATTATTTTTTTTTTTCACATTGAGACATAACCAAACCCATCACTTTATGAGAGACACAGATCATTTAACCACAAAAATACATGCACGTGGTTTATGTGTCACGTGGCATTTCGCAACCTTCCCACTTATTCAGGTGTACGACACGTGAGTTCCCTTACGAGGACACACTGCACTGTTTATTTATTTTTATTTGTTTTTTTCCCTCATGAGACATAACCAAATCTATCAGAGTATGAGAAGTACTGCAGCACAAAAGTACATGCACGTGGTGCGTATGTCAGGTGGCATTTTGCAACCTTCCCGCTTACTCAGGTGTACGAGGCGACGTCTGTCCTACGAGCACGTGGGTCACTTTCATTTTATTTTCACAGTACACATAACAAAACCTTTAAATTTATGAGAAATACAGTATATTTCACCACTAAAAGCACATGCAGGTGTTCCGTATCTCACGTTGGATTTCACAACCTTTGCGGTAGGTCAGGTGTAAGCAAACGACGTCTTTCTTATGAGCACGTGCTTCTCTCTTTCTCTTTCGATATTAGACATTACAAAATCTATCATTTTATGAGAAACGCAGTATATTTCACCACTAAAAGTACAAGCAGGTGTTACATAGTTCACGTTTGTTTTCGCTACCTGTGCGCAAACTCATGTGTTTAGGTGAATATGTTTTTCTCATGACCACGTGGTTCTCTCTTTCTCTTTCCACATTAAACATTACAAAATCTATCATTTTATGTGAAACACAGTATATTTCACCACTAAAAGTACATGCAGATGTTACATAGTTCACGTTTGATTTCGCTACCTTTGCACTAAACTCAGGTATTTAGGTGACGATTTTTTTTTTCTTACGACCACGTGCTTCACTCTTTCTCTTTCCACATTACACATTACGAAATCTATCGCATACTATAGTTCACCACAACACTACATGAACGTGCTCTGTAAGTCACCTGTACAATAACTCAGGTATTGCATACAATATTTTCTGACGGGCACGTGGTGCAATGTTTACGTTGTTCCACACAAACATACGCTAAACATATCACCATAACAGTCATACTTTATACCACACAAGAAGCATAAGGAATAATGTTATAACAATAAAATAAAATATCCCCAAACCTCCTCTATCTTCACCCCGTCATGGCAACAGCATGCTGTGACTGTACAGCATATGTGAGTCATGCCCTGGCCAATATTTTATCACATACACACATTGCACTGTACTCCTTTTTACTGCACAATAACACTAACTCATATGTAGCAGCTTAAGACAATGATTTCATATACACTATCTATCTATCTATATACCTAGGCTGCTTCCCCCAAGAAAAGGGAGGTAGCCGAGACAGGTCAACACACTACCAATTTACTCATCCACTCATACACATTCATTCGCATCTTAGCCCTAATGGGGAGAAGGGGCAGATCCTCACCGCACCACACCGCACGAGGGTCAACTACGCAGTGCAGTCAGTGACATCCGCAGCAGGGCCCGACAGCAAAGCTGGTTTACCCCTGCCACATCATAATGGATCCAGCCCCTTACCTGCACCTGACCTGATCAGCTGATCAGACAAAATGCAGGAGAATATCCCCTCAGGGCTGCGTCATAATTTATTCATTCACAATTTCTCTCCATTCATTTCTATCATGCACAGCCACTCTTCCTTGCTCAAAAGACAACCCTCTCACATCCAACACTCTCTTCACACTGTCCATCCATCCTTTGTGTGGTTTTCCTCTCAACCTTACACCTCTCACATCAGATCTAGTTATCTTTTCACCAATCGCTCATTATCCGTTCTCTCCATATGCCCAAACCATCGCAACACCCTCTGTTCAACTCGATCAGCCATCTCACGATCAATTCCAGTTCTCCTTCGCACTTCATCATTTCTCACTCGATCCATACGCGTCACTCCACACATACTCCTCAGACACCTCATCTCCATTCCATTCAAACTTTTCCTTTCTGCTACACCCATATTCCATGTTTCAGCCCCATATAATGCAGTCGGTACCACAACACCCTCATACAGCCTTCTCTTTACATCCATTCTGAGTGAACGACATTCAAACACTTTTTTCATTCCTCCCAGCACATTTCCAACTTCATTCATTCTAAACTTCACTTCTGCATCTATTCTTCCATCCAAAGCAACATGTGACCCTAAATACTTAAAACACTCAAACCTCCTCAAGCAACTCACCATTCAAAACTATATTCATCCTCCTACCATCTACCAACCTCGTACACTTCATCACTTTACTCTTATTCTCATTTATTTTCAGTTTCCTCCTTTCACACACCCTTCTAAACTCCTCTACCAACTGTCTCAATCTCTCCTCTGAATCAGCCACCAGTGCAGTATCATCCACAAACAGCAGCTGCTTCAGATTCCACTCTCCACCATCATTCACCAGACTCAGTCCTCCACCTAACACTCTTGCATTCACCTCCCTTACAACACCATCCATATAAATATTAAACAACCAAGGCGACATCACACATCCCTGCCACAGCCCCACTCTCACGGGAAACCAATCACTCACAGTATTTCCCATTCTTACACACGCTCTACTATTTACATAAAAACTTTTCACTCCTTTTAGTAACCTGCCATCAAGCCCATTCAATCTTAAAACATTCCACAAAGCCTCCCTATCAATTCTATCATATGCTTTCTCTAAATCCATGAATGCCCAAAACACATCCTTACCTTTCGCTAAATACTTTTCACACACCTGTCTCACAGCAAACACCTGATCCACACATCCCCTCCCTCTCCTAAAGCCACACTGCTCATGACCAATCACTCCCTCTGTACCCTCTCTAACTCTCTTAATTAACACTACAATACACTTTACCTACCACACTCAACAGACTTATACCTCTAAAGCTAGTACATTCATACTTATCACCCTTACCTTTATACAGTGGGACCACACAAGCACTTGCCCAGTCAATTGGCACCATACCTTGCACAAAGCACACATTCAACAATCTTACTAACCAGTCAACAATAGTCGCTCCACCACATTTCAGGCATTCCACAGCACACCCATCCATGCCTGCACCTTTCCCTGTTTTCATCTGCTTTACTGCCTCTTGCACTTCCTCCATCGTGATCAAAGATTCATTTAACTCTCCCAACACATCTATTCCTTCCACCCTTCCATCTGCCACAATCTCAGCCTCCCTTTCCTCCTCTGCATTCAACAATCTTTCAAAGTACTCCGCCCATCTCTTCCTTACTGCATCCATCTCAGTTAACATCCTTCCATCCTCTGCTTTTACTCGCTCCTCCTTCCCAGACTCTCCCTTTCGCACCCTTTTCACCTCCTTCCAAAACATTTTCTTATTCTCTTGAAAATTCTCAGTCATCCGCCTACCCCACCTCTCATCTGCTGCCACTTTAGCATCATGCGCAACCCTTTTCGCCCTATTCCTCTTTTCCTTATACCTCTCATATGACACATCCTTC
>JAGKTI010018778.1:0-10366 GCA_018397915.1 Birgus latro | reverse complement strand
CTCCTCCTCCTCCTCCTCCTCCTCCTCCTCTTCCTTCTCCTTGAAGATAGAGAAGAGGAAATAATGTGAAATTGGAGATAACGAGGAAGATAAGGTAAGAAATTTGTGTGGACTCCTTTCGTGTTCTCGTCGGCAGTGAATACCAAGCACTTCATCCTTAGTGGTTTATTCCTGTGTTGATATTTTAGACGAGATAACATTCGTACATTCATACGTTCATAACATAGAGAGAGGTGTTTAGAAAGCCTAATAATGCCATATTTTCGTTTACTACTACTACTACTACTACTACTATTACTATATATTTTTTCGTACAGATATTAAAAAACTGTGCTCAGTGGATATAATTTTACAAACAATACCCGCAATACACCATAAAAGGGGTAAAAATGGCCTTAGTAAGTGGGAACTAGTTTGTGGGGCGCTAGAGACTTGGCCGCCTGAGTGCTGCGTCCTGGCACGTATTCTAGTAGGTCAAGATGTCGCGCAGGTAACACATCCTGCCTGCTGTATTTCTTCCCACGGGGCTGTTATTTTTCCCTTCTGTGTTCTTAATGCAATCTGAGTTGATATTAAGGAGAAACAAACAGCATACATTAGATTAGTAAGGTGTAGTAAGCATAATAACGAACAGATAAGAACCGTAGAGATTCCTTCGTAGACAGTTATTATAAAATTGCCGCTCCCTTGCAGAACGCGCCGCTCCCCACCTTCCAGCTCAAGGGATTTTTCCGTAAATATTGCTTTTGTGGCATTTTTCATTAAACATCTATGTATAACTGAAACATCATTACAGACTGATAGCAGGAATACGCCAGAAAATGGGTAAGAAGTGGCTGTAAAGTGTGTGGGAACTAGTTTTCTTGGAGACTGAGACGTAAGCACTTGAGTGATTGTGTATTCCTCCGCGTCATTATCGGCGGGAAAAGATTTTGAAGTGTTACACCTGTCGCGCCTCCCGTATTTTCCACCAATATCTCGGGACATTTGCAATAGATACGTGAAAATTCCATCTATTCAGTGAGAGTATAGTGACGTGGAAAGAATATTGAAGATAGAGAAGAGGAAATAGTGTGAAATTGGAGATAACGAGGAAGATAAGGTAAGAAATTTGTATTGACTCCTTTCCGTGTTCTCGTCGGCAGCGAATACCAAGCACTTTATCCTTAGTGGTTTATTCCTGTTTTAGCGTAATGTATGCTATGTAATCTGTGTCGATATTTAAACGAGATAATATTCGTACATACATTCATAAATACATAAAAACAAAAGCATTACGAGAGGTGTTAAGAAAGCCTAATAATGCGGGGGGAGCCTTCTTGCTCTACTATCCTTATCCTTCAAGGTGTACAGTTAGATCTTGTAGTCATAGTCTACTCTGTAACAAACAGCCTCGAAAGGACCATAAGGTCTGTTGCTGTTTGCTTTCCTTTGTACTCCTTTGTACTCCTTTGTGTTGTGTGGTGTGAAGAGATGTGGTACTTGCCCGGGCGACTGAAGCCACTCCCAGGTTCTCGGGCCCCGTGAGGGGCCAGCATGCGGTTATATTGCCCGACACTAGTACGCAATCATCGAACATGCTTGTTCATGCACATAAGTGGTCGACTTGAAAAAGTCTTCCTCGTTCCATCTTTTCCCTTACCACTAATCCCTGGTCATTCACTTCCTATGTATTCAAGCATTTCCAAATGAACAGATCTGGAAATATATATATTCAGCAACAAATTATACAATCTTTGAACATTAACCCTCCCCCCCCCCACACACACACTTTCGTGCAGGATCGGGGGATATGGGAGTCTTGAGGTAAACTGACCTGGAGGCGCTGCTGTAATAGCTTGCGTAGTTTGCGGGAGGCAGGCTGGGGGAAGGAGTCTGCCCCTGTGCTCCAGCAGCCACACCCCGTCCCGGCACCGCACGTCCGCCTCCTGCTCCCCAGTCAGCGTCCTGTACCCAGCGTTGCACACCAGCTCACCCGACGACGAATCCTCAGTCACGCTGTCAGGAAGGTAGTGGGTGGTTAATAGTACGCACGTCCCAGTTCACTGCAAAACGTTTGGTCAGCATCTACGATACAGTTCATTATTAGGCTCTCTAATACCAAAGTTATCAATCTATCACGCTTGTAATTATCTAAAAGGCTCTCCGAAAACAATAATGATGTACCATCATAATTTACTGATAATTCCAAGAAAATTCTCAGATAAGTAGACCAAAACCATTCGCCGACTGTCGAACACCATTGTGTCCACCAGTGATCATATTACTGCAAAGCTTACCATATCTGAGTCATTGATGTTTACAATCGTTGTAAGTTTGTTTGAAATCCATCTAACACTCTTGGAGGAGCTTCTATTGAGATAGAAAATTGACAGTTGGTGTCTGAACACCGAGGATGATGTATAGAATTGATGGATATTTTTATGGAACTGGTATGATAAAGGGGGAATAGACATTAAGCTATTTTCATCTCTGATGCACTATGCTGTTTTCGTTATATGTCTGTGTGGTTGATTGGAGAGGGCATCATTAATGAGTGTGGTGTGGGGGGGGAGGGAGGTCAGAGAAGGGCTAATACACAGTTGCTGAAACACTCAAATAGTGTGCTTGAATATCTGTGGTGGGTATTGTCAAAATCTGTCACAAACTATGAAGTGGGTTTCTTCTCAAAACACACAGACAGCATTATGTAAAGTATGTTATTGACTATGTGGCATGATGATTATGCACATCCTGAAAATCGGTGAGTTACTTTTATGTCATTGGACAATTATGAGATGCAAGTATGAAAATCAATAAGGCGGGCTCACTTAATGCGTTTAATATGACAGACAAGTAGCAACAGAGAGGACGGCGCATGTTCTCGGTGAAATGTGGCCTTTCTCAGCACATGAGTAAAGCTTGAGTTTTAAGTATGGTCTCTGAGGGTGGCGTTTTTCTGAACTGCTACAAAACAGCTCCGTTACAGGGTCTATGGGGCTGAGAATAGTGATATGACCTATAGTACAAAAATCAGTAAGTTGGTCGTATGCTGTATTTCTTAACAAAGAACGAAAATAATGTAAAGATTTATATTTAAAGCTATGGCAAAAAGAAAAGAGAGAACGATGTAAGAGGAATGAATGGAGTGAAAAAGTAGGAACCTTCTGAGTCACTAATCTTAAATATATTACAGAACCATTCGCAGCAATAACCCCCACATTCAAAGGTGGTTCATCATTAATTTTCTCATAATCGTTTGAGGTGAGAGGTATGTTTCTTGAAAGAGGGTACTGGGATGAAAAGTAACAGGAATTCTTACAAATAATTAGCCTGGCTCTATTCGCTAGGCTTGTTTTGTTTAAATGTTGCAGGTAATGGCCAGGTTACTGAAATACGCCATCAACAAGCATACTGAAGGTAACAAAATGCCTTAAAAACAGTAATGTTCCTCTGCTGACCTGAAGATAAAATTAGATATCTGTAATGCATGCAGGAAGCTATACATTGAAGCAAATATTGCTGATCTTTGCCTTAAGATATATCCTTATGCACTTGTGCTTTAGGGGTCATTTCATACTTCTGAGGATGAAAAAAATGTAGAAAGATAGGCTCATGCATAGAACATTTGTGCCAGTGTTGTAGCTGGTCATCCGTTAGTGTTTTTCTCCAACGCCAAAACACTGCCAGAATCCTATATATCATAACAGATGGCTACTTAAATGCCAGCTCAGTAACTCAGTTTTTAGCAAGCACAGATGCCAAATACGTTGAAAAATCATATCATCATCCATAAGACCCAAAATTACTGATGCATCTTTAGCATCACCTTTTCTCACATAATATATCCCTGAATTCTGCACACAAGCCACTAAAAACATTGGTCAGAGCTAAGCATTACACCATCCTCCTATAATAATTTCCCACTTGATGACTGCAGCCCCAGACAAAGAAAAACATGCAAATTACAAGAAGGTCAACTTGAATCCCTTCACACCAGACACAGGATGAAACACTTAAACTTTTCATCACTACCTCTCTCTCTCATCCATTTGTAACAAGGCAATCATTAGTGTCATCACAGTTATTTCCACTTGCAGTTAAGCAAACACTTCCAGCGACCTTACCAAAATGTTAACTCGAACTTTCAGCAGAAGGAAGGTTAACAGCAATGTAGTGACAGGGTGTGAAACAAGGTCGATGACCTAGGAGAACTAGCCTACAATGGTGACCTAACGACCTCTTAAGGGTTTATGGTCCATCACTCATGTGGCTACAACACTCGCCCTCCATCAGCCGTGGTAGATGCCTTCTGAAATTATTAATCCTTGGCCTCGTCGTCTTAAATCAGGGACTCCACTCATATATACTACTTGTGAGCGATGTCCTGGATTACTAAGAGAGTATTGACCTCGCTGATGAAATTTATTCCAAACTACGGTCCCATGGTCAACAAAGCACCTCGCTGGTCCTCTGGCCTGGTTAGACCACCTCGCTGGTCCTCTGGCCTGGTTAGACCAGAGAAGTCAATCAACTGGTCATTATTGGCTAAGGTCAAGCAGGCCCAGCGTGGTCTGGCACTCCATTGATTTGAAACTTCCATGAAGTTGTGTGGAGTTGGTCGTAGTGGTCATATGTCGCCATGGCTGTTCAGTCCGGTCATGGACGGCATGGTGAGAGAGGTGCATATAAGGGAACTGGGTAGTGAGGCAAATTTAACCCCTTCAGTCCGATAACGTATTTTGTCATATTACCTTACTAATATGGATTTTATACACTCTAATTCAGCTGATGAAAGCGCCACAACCATTTAAGTTCAAACAGTCTCTTGTAAAGGAATATAATCGTCAGAGTACAGTATATTGACAATAATATGAAAATATTTCCTCGAATTGGAGGAGTCAAGGAATACCAGTACTGGAGGAGGAAGGTAGGGAGAGAGAGAGAATGGAAACTTGGATGTTAATAAATTGTTATCTGCAGATGATGCAACATCGGTTGCACTCTCATTAGATGAACTTCAGCAATTAATGTGTAAGTTTGGAAGAGTTTCTGAGAACCTGAGAGAAAATGCATGGAAAGGGAAATATAATGAGATCCATTACAGAGGCAACAGAAAGATATGAGAGTAAGTCTTAACGGAGGAGCTGTGTAGGAAATGAGGTGCTTTTGGAACCTTACGGTGGACTAACCTGTGGATTGAACTCAAGTACGTGAAGTAATATATAGGATAAGGAGATGGGGCAAAAGCATTAGGGGACGTTGGAAGTATGTAAAGGAAAGACCGGTGTCTGTTCAGGTGAAAGTAGGTATGACTAAATGCACAGTGATGCGGTGTTGCTGGATGCCAAAACAGGGCCTTGAATGCTAGGAATATGAAAATCTTGGCAGTGCTGGGAATTAAGTACCTGACAATATATGTGGGGCGAGTTGCTTTGAAAAGTGGAAGTGACGCTGTAAAACAGAGATGTGGACGCAGAGTTGGTAAAATGAAAAGGACAGACCAGGATCTGTTATTGTGTTTAGGCCACACTGACGGAACACCTGATGAGAGGAGGTACAGGCCAGAACGGGAAAGAATGAGAGAAATGGGGAAGGCAAGAAGTAATTTATGGTGCTAAACAAAAAAAAAAAAAAAAAAAAAAAATAGGGGGTAGAAAAAAAAAAAAAAAAAAAAAAAAACATAGATATCCGAATATTCCAAAGGACGAGGCAGTACGTGAAAGAGAAACAGTTTGAAAGAAGTGGTATATGGAGAATGACTTGCTGTCTATGACACAATGGGCAAGGAGTGCAGCAACTGCTGGAAACTGCACGTCAGTAGGATCTACATATGGATGGTTTAAAACTGTTTTGGTGGTAGACCACTACAAATGACAAATGAGGGATGGAATATGAGTGAATGTGGTTGCTTTTCATGTTTTCAGGCACCATATCACTGGAGCGAGTAACAGAAGGTATGTGTGTGTGTGTGTGTGTGTATACCGTACATGTAGTATGTATACATGAGAGAGAGGGAGAAGAAATGGCAAAGTAGTAGAATGTTAACCACACTGCGAGGGAGAGGAGCCACATAAAATACGGAAATTGGACATCTGTATTAATGATATCTGGTACAAAGTTACTGGTAACCGTATTATCACTGATAAATTGTGATATAGGTCGATAAGTGATCGTGGATGAACAAGACGAAGAAGAAATGTTAACGACTTATTAAAATGAATCCGATTTCTGGTTGCACGATATATGGCATAGATTTACTAAGATAAAGGAGCGAGAATATTTTTGCACGGGACGATAACTGAAGAGAGGAGCCTATCGAAGCAATACTGGATGAATAGAAATAACTAAAGATGTATCGGCAGAATTATATTGACATGCCTTAAAATATTGTAAAGTATCAATCCGTAGTCAGAGTCAAAAGTTCGACCACTGTTCCGTCACGTCTATATTATTCTTGGGGTCTGGCCTTCACATTCCTCATTGAAACGTCATATCAAAGAGAATCATCTATGGGCAGCGAAAAACAGCAAGACACTCTCAGTTCAATATTATATTATCAAGCATAGGGAAATGAGGAACAGAAGAGCTTCAGTATTAGGCGAACGATTTTTTAACCGACTGTACTATAACCATATCTTGCCAGGGGAAATAAAACATTTGAAAAGAACTGGTACTTACTAGGAGAGGTCCGGAGTGATCTTTCCATTCTTGATGTGTGGTGATTGCTTGCAGTCTGTCAGGGGAGAGAGAAAGAACATTTTTTGACAGTGAGTAATTTTCTGTCTATCTATCTATCTGTCTGTCTGTGTATCTATCTATCTATACCCAGACAGCTTAATCCCGTAAGGGGTGGTTACAAACAAATCGCATCCATTTCGCCCTGTCCCAGTCCATTTCGCTGCCTTCCCCCCTAACTTACACCCTCCTCTCTCATTTACCCCACCCACTCCATCCCTCCATCTCATCTTTGGTCTCCCTCTCCCTCTCCCCCTCTCCACCTCTCTCACACACTCTCCTAGTTAGTCTCTTGCTCTCCATCCTTTCCACATGGCCAAACCATTTCTCCTAACATCTCACATCACCAGAATAAAAAAAAAAAAAAAAGGAAGAAAGAAAGAAAACACAATTTGAACCCTTTCATTGCCACAGTCTGCTTTGTTTCTGCTACCGCTAAACAATTTCACTCGATTTAAGTAAGATTTTTTTGAACTGGAAGCATCGGATATACAGCTGTCTTCTTTAACCCCTCATCACAAGATCTCTCCTCTACGCATAATCAGAGGGTGGTTGCCAGAACAAAACAGGAAATAAATGATTGTATTGAGGAAGGGAGGAGCTAAAAATATAGTAAATCGAGTGGGGCTGTGTACCGCAAGCCAGAGTTCCATATGAAAAGATAGTGTATGTTTTAAAACACTAACGGCATACGAAACAGTAAAATAATCTAAGGCTATTGCTGACACAGTCCTTAATCAAATCCCTTGGCTTTTGTCAAGATGCGTGAGAGAACAAGTTAGAGAGCGAGAGTGTATGAGGATGGGTGTGGTTGGGGTTGTGTAGGTGTATGAGATATTGAAATAGTAAGAAAAAAAAAAAGGTAAACGATATGGAAGGCCGAGTGATGATTTGTGTAAGAGTTCGTGCATGAAAGTGAGTGAGTGTGAAAAAGTGAGTAGCTGGGCGTGTGAGAGTGAATGGAATTTCAGAGTGAGTAAATGTGTGTGTGTGTGTGTGTGTGTGTGTGTGTGTGTGTGTGTGTGTGTGTGTGTGTGTGTGAGAGAGAGAGAGAGAGAGAGAGAGAGAGAGAGAGAGAGAATGATAATCAAAAGAACTATGGTATGGAGAAAGAACAACTCATTCCTCTTACCATCTGCGCTAACAATTCTCTTCGCTAGTTTCTTCAGTTTTTCCCTTTTCTCGCTTTCTTCATCCTCCAGGTTCAACTGCCGAGGAATCTTCTTGCTTGTCGTTTGAGAGGGAGAGGGAGAGATTGAGAAGGAAGAGGACGAGGAGGAATCGATGGAGAAGGCAGGAGAGGAACCTGGAAAATCTGAGGAAGAGTAGGATGATCGGGCAGATGCTGAGTCAGAGGAAAACAATGAAGTTGATAGTGTTGGTCGAGACGAGGGTAAAGAAGGGGCCGAGGAGACAGCAACAGATGCGAGAGGTGATTTGGATGAGGAGGATGAAAGAGGGGGAGTAGATGAAGTATTTTTTTCGTCATCTTTTTCGTTCCCCGCCGCTCTCGCCGTCCGTGCTTGGGTTGGGTCAGGTCTGTAAACAACAAAGAGCTAAATTTTACACACCAGGCAACACCTTACGAAAACTAATTGTGTCAATAACTATGATACAAAAGTTGCTGTTAAACTGACAGTATGTTCAGGAAACAGTGTGATTCACTTTTGAAATTAAGCAGGAAAAAGTTTGGAGCAGCAATCAGCAGACAGACTCAGGCAGTAATTAAATATTAATCGATTCAGATACAGAAACATCACACCATACTCGGTATAGCCACGCCTGACTTGAAGCGAAGTACTGTACAGACATACTAGGAAAAGTTGGCATGTATGAATAGGCACTGCTGTCAGTAATCCTAATGACTCGAGTTCCAGTGAACAAGTGATCTGTTTATGACACCAGAGACCCATCCTAGTGCTTGGTCATATGAACACGACGGACGTTGGTGCTTAAGAATAAACCTGTGTCCATATATGTTGAGAGAACTGTCACGCCTCTCCCCTACATTCCCTCCCCACCTCTTACCATTACATTTCCCCCCCTCAGCTCCCCTCAAGAGCTGCCGCTGTCGCCAAAAAGCCTCAAAACGTTGCAGCCAAGTTAGGAATGACCCTACCGGCCCAAGAGAGGTTCTTGATGGCGCAGGCCACTCCAGCTTTTGTAAGGGGGTCCCTTGCGCTTGGTCCAGATCTGCTTTAATCATCCAACTGCTCTTATCTGATGATAAGTTTGAAGACTATGATTATCACTACTAAGTTTGGTTGTTTAGGTTTTGCTTTTGTGGTTTCTCCATTTCCTTTTCTTTTAGTAAGATACCCATGTTAGATTCAAAGAATTCAAAAGTTATGCCTGAAGGACTTCACTTTGAAATTCATTTGACGCTAGTTATACACTGTGCAGGCGTGCAGAAAAATATCGTTACGATGCTGTGCTAAACAATATGACAGAAATGACGATGGCTTTGGAAAAACAGGCGGGGAACTTGGAAACTGTTGGTACCCCTGCATATCCAATAATGGTTAAGCATGGGATATGAGAGGGTATTTCCTGTGTCTGAGATAATCAATGCGTCGATATGGATGTACTGTACCAACCCTTAGGAAACAGCAGCCATCGTAGTGCTTGTTTTCAGATCTATCAGACCCCTGAGTAAAGACAGTTTTTTGTACACCCGCACATTACGCAGAATACCAGTTGCCGGTAAAGCTCGCCTTTCGAAGTGTCATATAAAATCCGTAAAATAAGGATTTCACTACAAAAATGAAAACCATTTACAAACAAAATACACCAAAAGATATCCAGAAAGATGTCTGTGCGTGCGAAAAACGAAAAGGCAACTTAACAGAGTATTTATCAAGAGCATCCCAGCTGGGATAAAGTATCCTTCTCTCCTCCCATGGACAACACCGCTATAAATGAAGAACTAGTTAACACTCTTGCTGGAAACATTACAACAAAAGACTTCCTGGAAGCCTTCCCTGCGATCCAAATGTGTGAATGCTTCCACTGAATTCAGTAGCGCCTCTCCTAGCAACATCCCAGCATCAGCTGAGGCATCTTCCTTCCCCAGCAGATTGAAAAATATCACCTCACCCTCCATCGCGGTAACATGAGCTGGACTGAAGATAAATTGTGAACACCCTCACACAAAAGGGAATTTAGTGTGATGCGACCCATGAAAATAAAAGGACGACAAACACACGCAGTCAACTCTTCTGCATCAGACTATGCGAAAAAATCATCTCACCCTCCATCATCATCACCTGATCTTATTTGAAGAATCACTTTATCCAGTCTCCTACATATGGAGATATACAGTACAGTGATACGTCTTATCTGCTGAAACGACAAGAGGCACTAGCAGATGACGTTTTTGCATCAGGATATGCACCGAAACCTCCAACATCTTTGTTGCAGTTAGTGCCTGTCTGGCAGCTTCAAGCGACATGTTCTTAATGAACAGAGAGTTATGTCCTCACCAGCCTTAATAAAGCAAGGGGGTGGGATGGCGCTCCAGCACAGAGTTAACCATCCCCACATCCACCCTACCACGCCAGGGGGTGAAGTTTCTTGACAGCCCACCAAGCCCTTAAGCCTATTACTGTGGACCTGGAGCAATGGCGTCTTGGGTCTTGGTCGTGGGTCC
>JAGKTI010018777.1:431-12038 GCA_018397915.1 Birgus latro | reverse complement strand
GGGAGAGAGAGAGAGAGAGAGAGAGAGAGAGAGAAATATACATAAATAAGGAAGAAGGAAAGAGCTGAAAAGGAAATGGCAAAAAAGACGATAAATAACTGTATGAAAAAGACACAAGAAAACCAAAAAGGAGACAAAGCGAACAGGGAAGGCAGCATGAGAAGAAGAAAGGGAAATGAGAAGGGGGAGGAGGCTATAGATGGGAGAGATTAAGAATGGAAAATACACTAAATAAAGGAAAATGGGGAGAAGGAAGTGGAAGAGACTCGAGGAAAAAAAGTTGAAAATAGAATTAACAGGGAAGAGCAGAAAATAAAAGGCAGGTATGAGAATGAAGGCAGGAAGAGAGGGGAAGGAAATGTGTAAAATAGAAAAAAAAGGAGAAAAGGCAAGAAATGAGTAGCACAAAGGTAGGAGGAATGAAGGGAAGGAAGGAAAGAAGGAATGAAAAAGAAAGTGATGGGAAGAAAATGGTGGATAAAGGAGAGAAAATAGAGAGAAATGGTAGGTACAGAGAAGGTATGAGGAGGGAATTAAAAAGGAAGAGAGGGGAGGGAAAGAAAGACGAAAAAAATAAGAAGAGAAACGAGATATAAAAGAAAGATACGAGGAAGAGTGCAGAGAGAGAAAGAAAACAGAAAAAGAGAGAAAAAGAGAAAGAAGGCAGAAAAAGGGATAAAAAGCGAGAAATGTTGGGTAAAAAGAGGGCATGAGGAAGGAAGGAGGATGATTGGGTACGTCAGAGGATGAGTTACGGGTAAACACACACCTAAAGAGATTTGCTTCCCTCCCTCACCCTCTCTTTGCCTTCCTCCCTTTCTTCACTTATTTTCCTCTCCTCCTTTCCCTTACCCTCTCTCTCTCTCTCTCTCTCTCTTCTCTTCACCATCATTCCCTCCCCTTCCGACACCGCCATTCTTTTTCTTCCTCTTTTCATCGTTAATTCCCTTTTCCCTCTCTTCTCCCCTCCCTAATTCTCTCATCCTAACAGTTTTTTATGTACTTTTTTATTTAATACTTTTATTAGGCTGATTTCCAACGTCAACGTATATATTTTTTCTTACAAACACCGCAGTTCCTTTTCCTTATAATTTTCTCCTAATTAACAAAATTACAAGCATTTTTCTCCATTAAGTTTTACAGTTTCCTTTTCCTCAAGACCGATCATTTTTTTTTTCTTTTGATTCAGTTTTTTGTCTCATCCTGCATCAGCAGTACCGGTATTTCCCTTTCCTTACTCTGTGTCTGTCTGTCTGTCTCTCTGTAACGACTCATCTGTTTATCTGTCTGTCTTGATTCATTTACTTTTTTATATCTCTTCATCTCTATTTATTAATATGTGCCACCTGTCTATTCAACCTTTGCTCCCTCTCTCCCTCCCCTTGTCTGTCTGCCTCTCTCTCCCTCTCTCTCTCAACGAGCCACCACCAAATCCATCCACTCAATAGTCCAGAGTGTTTTAATACCTCTAACACAAAGCAGGCCCTTGTGTGTCCTGCAAAGAGAACACCCGCTATTTTATTGTTTTATTATTCAGATTTCCCTGTCCAGTGAAACAACAACAAATATTCAATAGAGCAGTTGTTACATATGCAGTTTTTATTTGCAGGACGGTTTAGGCCGGGGATAGGGAGGCGGTATTGATGAATTTTTAATATATATGGATGGGGTGACGGGGTTTGGGAGTGTAATGGTATGCATGAGCACATATAGATGAATTTCAATATATTTGGTCGTACACACACACACACACACACACACACACACACACACACACACACACACTAATTCTGCAAAATTCTCCTCTTACCATAAAGGAGGTTGATGGGGAATGAATCTTATCTCTGCATTATCAGGGGTGTCCTTAGTATGTTTGAATAGTTGATGATACCATTAATATTACGTTATCATACTGACAGGGTTCATTTCTTCTGAATAATAAAGGTTTTTACTATTCTTAAACGATGGAGTATGTCTTGGAGTTGACCCTGTTTATCTCCCACTAATGTATTTATGAAACGAGGTGCTTCGCTCCCATAGACTTCAGCAACTTTGGCGAGGTTTCAAGTCCTAAATCTCCCTCATCCATCTACAGCAGTACTTTTAAACTTAATCTTGTTACATGACGACTGGATATAAATGGGGTATAATCAAACTCCATTAATCCGTTTACTTGCAGAAATGTCTCCTCACCTGAACGAAATATGACATTATTCATAACTGATGCATTAAAAAATTATTCTCACAGTGAAGGATTTAATGGTGGATAAGCCTTCCATCAGAAAAGTAGCTCCCGCCTCTCATATCCAAACATCCAAACATCCAGCCCGGCTCCTGTTCCTCATCTTGTAATCCCACGCTTCACTTCACCCTATACCCTTACTATCCCCTCCCCCCCCCCCCCGTGTCTCTCTCTCTCTCTCTCTCTCACTCTCTCTCTCTCTCTCAATTTCCAGCACTAATTCAGCATGATTGTGGCCTACGGTAAAGCCAGAAGGAAGGACAGGAGCGCAATGAAGGATGCACTTGAGATAGGCCAAGTCTGATCCTCTTACTGGTGGGACAACTCTAGTACTCTATTCCAGTTAAAACCAGACGATTTTACTCAGCTGGGTAAGTCATAGGAGGCTGTCATTTTTTCTTTTCATCTCCTGACGATTTTCTTCAGCTCTGGATAGGATTTTAGAGTTGGAAGGGTTAATATCGCCTTAATAAACTTCTTCAGTACGAGACGCTTTTCCTAAGGTAAGCAAAACCGTCTGGAAGCTGCTAGGATAAGCTAAGGAAGACGTCAATCAGATTCACAGGCTCAATATACGTGTCTCCTTGATATCCTTAAGGACGTCCATCAAAGGAGAGAGACGCCCTAAATCCACCTTCCCTCTGTGTCGCAGGAGCCATATAAAACCCTACTCTCCAAAAGTGCTACACGGTGGGGTCGCTACAGCTTAAGTCAGTACAAATAAAAAACAGCACTTTAAACCGCCAATTTCTGAGCTTTTTAAATGGCCTTCAATAAAACACACGGTACAATCTTACCTCTACTTTTAGGGAGAAGAGGAACGAAAATGGTGCTCTTTACTTCGTGCTTTTTAAACTAAGACATTAAGTAAATCACAGCAGCAAGTGTTTCTAAAAGTGCATCCTCAGGTACATCAACACATTAGTCTTTGCTGTTTTTACATATCTACTAATCCCCTCCGGCATACCTAAACATTTTTTTTTTACTAAGGAAGGTGAGGCGAGTTTGTTTACCTTCACCCCAGAGCCTTGCCTATGTAGATAAAACCACCGAGTAGCACCTTGGCCTTACCCGCACCCATAAAAAAGAGTATGAAAGAAAGGAAGGAAAGAGGCCATGAAAAAAGAAGAGAAAAAAGATAGAGCTATGAAAAAAGAAGAAAACGGGCTAAGAAAATAAGAAAAATGGTGCTACAAATGAAAACTTGGACTTAGGGAAAGAAATGTTTTAACCAAGAAGAAAAATGGGATCTATAAAAAATGTGGGTATATAAAAGAAAAAGGGAAATTAAAAAAAGAAAAAAGGGGTTATAAAAACAAGAAACGAAAAAAGTGGTTATAAAAAAGAAACGAAAAAAAAAGTAACTTTACTCAGTGAGCTCATCAGTTTCACTAAAAGCCTCGCAGCCAGACGCCCATTCTCAGCTACTTATGTTTTTACCCCGAGCGGCGGCCAGTTGCTCCCGCCCACAAACGTCACACGCGCCTTCTCCCGTTCCTCCCAGGCCCACCGTTCCCGTCGACGTAAACATGCAAAGTGGCGGTGGTGGCGGCCGTGCTGAGAGCGCCATAAAACAGTCAGGAGCAGCCACACGAACGCCCGCACGCACGCACATACCTACACCTTTATACACACACACACACACACACACACACACCAGCACAATCCTTCACCCTTCACCTAATTTATCTCACCTCAACCCAGCCCACAATTCCTCATCCCATCTCTCCCTTGCCTATCCCACATTATCTTTTCCCACTCCACCTCACCCTAGCACATCCCATCTCACTTGACCCTGTCCTATCCTATCCTCTTCCACCCTATCCTACCCCAGTCCACCCCACCTGAGCGTATCCCACTTTACTCGAGCTTATCTCACCTCACTCAATCCCATTTTAATTTTCTTTTTCCAACCACCTCAAAATTTACCTCATAAAACTCAATCTTTCCTCACTCTACCTCCCTTCTGCTCACCCTACAACTCTACACCACCCCTAACCTTGCTCATTCCTTCTCAATCGTCTATTCCACCCCAGCCTACATATCCCCCCTCTTCTCCCCACCCCGACCCAAACTTACCTCAAACTAATCCACATCTTTTTCACATAACATCACTTTACCCGACACAGCAGTACCCCCCTAACACACACCCTGCCTGCTTTCCCTCCCCAGTCCACCCCAACCTAGGTCATCTCACGGCACTACACCTCTCCCTACCCAATTCCAATTCAGCCCACACAAATCCTGTCGATCCCAGCTCATCTTAACCTACCTTTCCCTACGTCACACTACTCCATTCCTCCTCAATCCGCAGCACACTACCACACACCACAACAACTCAACCCACCCCACTCCGCCCCACTTCGCAATAACCTTCCCCAAACCACCACATCCCATCTCTCTCTCTACTCTCCCTCACAATACTCCATCTCTCTGTACTACGTTCACATCACAACAACTCAACCTCGCCCCAACCAACTTCACAAAAACCTTGCTCCCCCCACCTAACTCCATACTCATTCATTCCACCCCGCCCCATCTCCCTACCCCGGCTTTCACTACCCCACGCCATACCACACCACCTATCCCACCTCACCACACCCCACCACTTCCAACAACATCCGTAACCCCACCCCCAGCACCACATCACACCTTACCGCCTCAGCCCCTCTCAGATATCGACGGTGACCGACTGTGCACATGTATTCACGTCTTTGGTCATGCTTGCCTCCTCTTCTCTGTATAGACTTGATGGATGCACCTCATTTACCTCTTGCTTCTCCTCTGTTGGACCATTACTGTCTCTATCTATTTCTTTGTGTAACTTTATCTATCTGTGCATCTATCTGTTTGACAATACATCAAGCTGTCTGTCTATACATAACTAATTTTTCATCTACCGGGGTATGTGTCTATTTTTTCTGGCTATCATTCTAACTTTATATCTGCTATTTAGTTTTCTTTTTGTCTATCTCTTAATGCATGTATGTGTATATATGTATGTATGTATGTAAATGTATATTTAGTATGTATGTATGTAAGTGTATATTTAGTATGTATGTATGTATTCGAGTATCTACCCATCCACAAACAAATCTGCAAACACAAATAAACAATACATACAGAGACGCCTATATAAACAAAAATAAAAAGATGAAAACAAAACCTACAAAGGCAGCAAAACAAAACAGTATAAGATTTGGCATGTGAAGGGACATGAATGAATTGAAAAGGCACACTTACCACACAAAGGCAGATTCCATTGTTTCTTGATCACACTGACATTAATTTCGTTCTTGTTACCACCAGGCGATATGATTCACGTAAGCACTTCGTCACACTAGCATTACTGTAAGAGAAGGAAAGATCCGATTACGTTATGAAAAGTTAACCCCCCCAAAAATGCAAAGAATCTTAGGTCAGTCCGTCACACTTAATCACTACAAAAGAAAAAAAAATGAGTTTATGGCAGTTCGTCACATTAACAACACAACAAAAAGAAAAAATATTCTTAGGGCAGTTCAAGACACTAAGTTTACCGAAAAAAAAACGAAAAGGCAGTTCGTCACACTAACATTACAAAAAAAGGCCAGTCACATTAACATTATTGCAAACGAGGAAAAAGTATGAATCCATTATATGAAGGCACAATAGTATCGGGGAACTACATTAAAAGGATTACTCTTTCAACAGGACGATTTTTTTTTTTATGTTAATCTTGCTACAGTCTAAAAAAAAAAATAAAAGGACCCCCACTCGTGGTTAAGGATTGTCTTCTTCGTCCCCTTCACTTTGACGACGTGTTTGCTTCTTATTTTATCTTCATACTGTTTTACGGTTTTTTCCTGCTTTAAGAAGACGTACTGAAATAAATTAAGCCCCCAGTCCCCTTTTCCTCCGCAGACAAAAATGACTGCCCTCTTGTTAAACGATGGAAAGACATTTGGGGGAGGCTATACTGAAAACACACACACACACACACACACACGATAAAAAATAAGAGCAAAAGTCTGCTACTATATACTAACAGAGACTGTATGGGAAATTATAAGAGAACGGCTTGAATTATCCTTACACAACAACCAATACCAATAGGAAAACAAGAGAGGATACCGAAGCATACTTATAACGAGCGAATTCTAGCTGCACAGAACAGAGTGAAATTTATACACGATAAAAGTACGAGAAAGAGGAACACACCTCCTATGATGTAAGTATTGAGATATATGTAGGAGAAACTATACTATAAAGCGCTAACTTATCCAAACGGCAAATTTAACTGTTTGGTTATCAGGAAGATATTTTGGGATGGGTTAAATCCTCGCATACTTAAGGCAAAGCAAACGACGTAAAATTGTAACTAGGGACGGAAATTCTTGTGGGTAACTAAAACAGAATGCGTTGAGTTCCCCTACAAATGGTCCATTAACTAGGTCAGAAAGTTAGCCTCAGTGTAGGCAGCATCCGGTGGCGAGCGCTCACGTTTTCTCTCATGGGTTCCGTCCTCCCTCTCCCTCTCCTTCCTTCCTCCCACTCCTCCTGTCTCCCTCCCTCACCTGCTGGGGCTGAGGGGAGGCAGGACGAAGACAGAACCAGTGCGATCTCAACCACGGTTCGTGTTGGGTGTGTCGCTCTCGTCATCACAGCTCAAGGGTCAACTCTCTCACTCCCCTCTAGCTTACCGCCGAAGGGTCAGACACTCCCACGTGAAGGAGGACGTGTCATAGGTCACTCCCACGCCCAGTATACTGAGTGACGGTGCTCGGGATTTTCCCCTGGAGAGGATTTTGGTGAATGCTGATGATGTCTCTTTGAATATCTTTAGCTTTGGGTAGTACGACCGCTGACAAAATTGATAGAGGAAATGGATATGTCGTGTAGTCTTTAAGGAAGACTGAAAGGACAGGGGCTTCGTCTGGAGAGAAAGAGAGGAGTGGGAAAAAATCTCTCGGTTCTTTCTTCCTCCGGCAATTAGTAAACAAACAGACGAAGGGGGAGGGGGTAAAAAACACAGCCGAAAGAGAGCCCCTCTGTTCAAAAAAAGATACAGGGAACTAATTAGACTCCTCAGCTGGGTCGGCCTGGTCTCAAAACAAACTCAAACATCCAATTAAAACTTGGTCAAGTCAAACAGCAGGATGGACCGTACTTAAGGTGGGGGGGAGGACCAGTTGGGTTGAAAGTAGAGAGAGAGATACAGAAAGAGAGAGTTAGAGACAAATAAAGAGAGAGGGGGAGGGAGGGAAAGACAGACAAGACTTCATGGATGCTGAAGGCGTGAGAAAAACAAAGAGCACTAACCAAAAAAACTCATCCGTCATCCTAACAGTTTCCATCTAAATACATGGAGTGTGAAAGATCCGAAAACAGGACCGAGAAAATACAGAAATAACAGAACCATCAACAAAAGTACCCATCACAAAAAAAGTAAAAAAGGTGCTAAAAAAGAAATTAATAAAAGGATGAGTTGTGAGAGATAGAAACCGCAAGAGCTTAAAGTGTGGTGTGATGTGTTCGAAGGCAAGACTTGGGGTGCCCCACACCTGTCTCCTCATCACCTCTCTCCTGCTTCTCACCTGTCAGCCAGCATGGACAGCAGATGACAGTAAGTTGGGTGATTACGTTTGTCTCCCCTCTAGCCTCTCCCTCACTGTCACGTTGGGTAAAACTTTAGAGACAAGAATATACCCACACGCCTCCTCATGCAAAAAATCCGTGTACGTGTGCTAATACATTTAATTAAGTCGCAACTCTTTATCACTGTTTCCCCATTCCTTTGATGACACTGTTTCCCCTCTAACCTCCCACTCACTGTCAGCCACGTCAAACATTGGTTGGGAGGAATTATACTTTTATGGTGAAAGTGTGTCATGAGAAGATGCATTAGGCAATGTGGATATAATTCCTTTTCCCCCGTTTTCTTAAGCTGTTTCCCCTCTAACTCCTCGTCTTACTTCTCACTCACTGTCAACGAGGTCAGACTTCAGATGGATGAATCATACCCATATAGGCTACCAAGACCGTGATCACGGTGAAGATGCACTGCTGAACGAGGCTTTAAATCAGTCTTAGCACTTCACTGCACTGCGAAGTTAAAACACACTCAAAACTTTAAACTTTCCTGACAGGTAATTGATTCATAGGCTCATATATTCGACAGGTCACGAGTCTCAAGCATCTCACCCTTACCGACTTGCTTGGCATAGTTCACCTTAGCATTCTCTTCTTTGTAGTTTACGTCTTTTAATCATCGACATAGATTCCATGGACTGCATACAAGAAATTACACTAGTGCCATACGTAGAAATACGATGGTAGATAAGAGGCTTTAGAGAGTGTGTTTTGCCTTGGAGAGCTAGCTCCATACTGGCGAAGTGGATAAAATGGATGGGGGGGAGGGGTCCAGGAAGCTGCTGATCTTCAATCCGATGACGCATTTTTTATTTTGTTTGTATTCGTGTTACCACCAGACGATTTTTTTCAGCTAACGAAGGACCTCTGGTGTGAAGAGGTTAACGAAGGAAAAATCTAACCCCTCGTATCAGAAAAGCCTCATAAGGTGAATAGGATAGTCTGGATATAGTAGTAGTAGTAGTAGTAGTAGTAGTAGTAGTAGTTGTAGTAGTAGTAGTAGTAGTACTAGTATTTGTTGTCGTTGTTGTTGCTGTAATATAATAATAATAATAATAATAATAATAATAATAATAAAATCGCCGGAATAAAGGGATTAAGATCGCCACAAAGGCCATCCAGGGTGAGACTGACTTAAACTCTACGGAAGGGCACCCTGTAGTCCGAATCTTTATAGAAATAAGAAGTTCTTTCCTGTAAGTTCTCTCCCACTCTCTTTATCCACTTTCATTATGAGATGAAACGGGCAACAAATCCGATGATCTGTCTATCTATAGTCAGACGCTTTAATCCTGTAAGGGGTGGCCACAAAGAAATCGCCTCCACGTCGCCCTGTCCCCTGCCATTTCGCTGCCCTCCCCGATGGTATACAGTAGAATTTAAAACAGTGATTACAGACAGAGACATGTCAGACAATATCCCACAAACTTCAAACTAAAAATACTGATGCCAAACATGTTATCCTCAAGATCCATACAAAAAAGTAATATTTCACCATTTTTCTTCACTGACACTAAGACATTAACGTTATTCCATTTAAGGGCTTACTTATTTAGTGGACAAAAACACAATATTAATTCGTATACGAGAAAGTGATATGAGAGACAGTGATAGGAAAACAGAAAACTGATAATGAAAACACAGTGATAATGTAAAGGAAAAAATAGTACTAGAGATTTTCCTAAGCTGAACAAAATCGTTTGTAGATAGCACGAATAAACAATATATCCAAGGGCTGAAGGGGTTAAATTAGAAAACTTACAAAAAACCTACCTATCCACCTATTTATCTCTCCACCCATCCATTTCTTTACTTATTTATCTATCTATCTATCTATCTACCTATCTATTTATTTATCTATCTATCTATCTGCTAAATTAACTAGAGTCGCCCACAAAGAATGCCTTAATGAAGCCTATATGTAACTCATCCAGCTGGAAAAGTCTCTCCTGAACTGAATAAAATCGTCTGAAAACAGCAATAATAAACTCAACTCCTATGACATTAAATTGGGGCTAAAAATTAAAAATAACACCAATATATAAAATCACACAGAATCAAGATGACGCCTCTCTTCCATAACCAGCTAAGTTAGTTATTTTACCCCATTTTTTTTTTCTATACTAACCCGTTTTTGGTCGGGTGAAAATTTAGGTTTAGCTGATTTAAAGGAACGCAAAAAGAATGCTCAAAAATATACAGAGAAAATATGTTTAATTCTTAGTTACGTCAGTTATGCTCTCAGTCATGCAATCCTTTCGCTAAGATAAATTGACAGACAGACAGGAATACAGTGATGAAAGACGATGACAGACGCAGAACAGAAACCAACGCCAAAAACAGAGAGAAACTTAGCTGATGAGAGAGAGAGAGAGAGAGAAACCTGACGTGAGAAAGAGCAAGGAGAAACAGAGACTGAGAGAGCGTTGAGGAACTTAAGAGCGACGACCACCACGTGCTTTCACAAACTTTGCAGGGCCCACCTCCTCCTTCCTGACCTTCTCTCACTAAACTTGGTGGGCATTATGACGCCACATATTCTTTACGGCAGGAGGGGGAAAAAAAAAAAGAAAAAAAAAAGTGAGAAAGAAATAAAGTGGGAAAAATTCCTTGGACTGGAGGAGAAAGGGGAGAAAGGAGCTATGGTGTTTCTCTCTCTCTCGCTCTCTCTCCGGCACATATTCTTTACGGAGCAACAAAGAAAAAAAAGGAGAGAAAGGGAGAGAGAAATTTGGTACCATATTTTCCGCTTCCATGTGACGCAAGGTATATGAGAGCCCAGCGTGCTCATTTTCTCCATGCTTACAAAAATATAAATAACAGTTCACTAATAAAAATATTCATTTCTACCTTATTGATACCCCAAGATGATGAGATTCGCCACACGGGTGTGGCACGGGCTCAGGGTGGAGAGCCCAAGATTTTTCTGCCCCGAAGAAAAAAAAAATAATGCTACCATATTTTTCATTTCCCTGAGACGCAAGACTAAAATAAATCGTTTACTCGTTACTACAATTATTTTTTCCTTCCCAAAAAATGTCATATTTTCGTCTAACTGTGGAGTAAACTATATGCCATTATTCCCTCTTTCATATTTTTCTTAAAACTGTCGATCTTCGGTGTTAATTACGACTCTGTCACTACCTTTAACTGGAGAAGTGATACTGCTTCAGCTTGGCTTATGTTATCAACTGCCTTTGCGGTATAGGATCACGAAGTCATCGGTCAACCAGTTCTCAATAACAGTTCTGATGAGTGATGAATAATTCTGCCACTTAAATTGCGTTTGCTCTTCCTCCTGGTCCACACGTATGCTCTCTCTCTCTCTCTCTCTCTCTCTCTCTCTCTCTCTCTCTCTGTCCCCCTCCTCCACAAGCCGGTAGCCAAGAGGGAGGAGTGGGGCTGCTGTGTGAAGGAGTCTAATCATCTCTTTAGGTAATCCATCGCGCGTGTAATAATTTGCCTCTATTGATCACTCGGGTTCCGTTAATTGGATGCAAGCCCGATGTAACGACCGAATAACAGCCAAAGGAATGGTGGTGGATGGGTGGATGTTTGTTGAGATGTTGTGGTGTGGTGGTAGGGGTGTGGAGTGTGATGTGGATGATGGATGTGTGGATTATGAATGATGTGTGTGTGTGTGTGTGTGTGTGTGTGTGTGTGTGAAGCATCAATTAAGTCCCTACTGAGGAAGCACACAAAGGAACTAAGAGCGTAACTGGTGCTTGTAACTG
>JAGKTI010018776.1:0-17451 GCA_018397915.1 Birgus latro | reverse complement strand
ATGAGTGGATAGGGTTAGATGTACAGCTTAGAAGGTCATTGGTGAATAAAAGGAAGAGAGTTGGTGACAGTACAGAGCCCTGAGGAACACCACTGTGGAACGATCTAGGAGAAGAACGATGGCCGTCTACAAAAGAGGCAATAGAACAACCAGAAAGGACGCTAGAGATGAAGGCACAGATAGAGGGATAGAAACGGTAAGAGGGCATCCCTGACAGAACCCATACTGACGATCAGAAAGAAGGTTGTGACAGGAAAGATGCTTTAAGATTTTTCTGTTAAAAATTGACTCAAAAACTTTTGAGACACAGGATGTTAAAGCAATTGGACGATAATTAGAGGGTTGGGAATGGTCACCCTTCTTCGGTACTGGCTGAATGAGAGCAAACTTCCAGCAAGAAGGAAAGGTACAAGCTGACAGACAAAGGCGAAAGAGTTTACCTAGGCAGGGTGCAAGCGCAGAAGCACAGTTTTTGAGGAAAACAGGAGGGACTCCATCAGGCCCATATGCCTTGTTAGTATTGAGGCCAGTGATGACAGAAAATACATCAGCTGAAGGAATTTTAATGACAGTCATGAGGAAGTCAGAAGGCGGAAGTGATGGAGGAACAGAACTGGAATCGTCTAAGGTGGAATTGGAGGAGAAAGTCTAAGCAAAGAGATCTGCTTTATCAGTAGAAGAAATAGCTACAGAGCCATCAGAGTAGAAAGGAGGAGGGAAGGATGATGAGGTAAAGTTGTTAAAAAGGTTTTTGGCAAGATGCCAGAAGGTGCGAGAAGAATTCGAGTTGGAGAGTTGAGAACATTTAGCACGAATGAAATTATTTTTAGCAGAGCGAAGAACAGACTTAGCACGATTCTGGGCAGAAATATAAAAATGATGTGATTCAGGGATGGGTTGACTCCGGTACGTTTTATAGGTCCTCTCCTTGTTGTGGACAGCATTAAAACAAGTGTGATTAAACCAAGGCTTTCTTGCATTAGTCAAAGGATATGAGAAAGAAATGTATGCTTCCATGCCCGAGAGAATAACCTCTGTAATGTGCAAGGCACACTCAGATGGCTACCGGCCATGGAAGCAATAACCATTCCAAGGAATTTCAAAGTAGTACTGCCACAGGGCCTCCCAGTCCTCAGCTCCAAAGTGCCACAGACATCGTTTCTTTGGAGGGTCCACAGGCCGTACCGGAGCGATAGGACAGGGTAAGGTAATAAGGCTATGATCGAAGGGGCCGAACAGAGAGAAAAGATTAACAGTGTAAGCAGAAGGATTAGTTGATAGGAAGAGGTCAAGTATGTTGGAATTCTCTCCAAGGCTGTCAGGGATGCAGGTAGGGTGCTGTACAAGCTGCTCTAGGTCATTAAGGATAGAAAAGATGTAGGCTTGTTCAGGTGGATCAGTGAAAGGAGAGCCAAAAGTAGTGGTAAACATTGAAATCTCCTAGAACGGAGATTTCAGAGAAAGGAGAAATGGGTAGAATGTGTTCCATCATAGAAATAAGATAGTCAAAGAATTTTTGATAGTCAGTAGAATTAGGAGATAAGTAAACAGTGCAGATATATTTAGTCAGAGAATGACAAGAGAGCCGAAGCCAGAGAGTAGAGAATTCAGAAGAATCAAGTTCAGGAACACGAGAGCAAGATAGATCGTTGTGTACATATACACAACAGCCACCTTTGGCTTTGAAATGAGTATAGAGAAAGTAGGAGGGTACAGAAAAGGGTTTGCTCTCAGTTGCCTCAGACAGCTGAGTCTCAGTTTGGAAGTGAAGGTGAGGTTTAGAGGAGGAGAGGTGGTGCTCAAGAGAGCGAAAGTTAGAGGAAAGGCCGCTAATATTGCAGAAATGAAGGAGAGAGTCAGACAGTGGTTCCAGGCAGCTCCTAGAGTCGTTACTGGGAGAGGGGCGGATGGTGGGGGCATTTATGCCCCCCCCCCCGGGGACTCCGAGGCTAGGTGTCTGGACGCCATTATTTTTTTTTGCATTTTGAAAAGTAAGTGTAGTGTGTAGCGTGCATGTAGTTTGGTGTTGACAGTTAGAGAAACTTGTATTGGAGAGCATGCTGGTTTACTCCCTGTGTTACTGAGACACTGAAAAAGTTCAGCAAAGGGGGATGGTCAGGAACAAGTCCTGAGGGCTGATGAAACGGGAGCTCCAGCTCTCCCTGTCATCAGCTTTCCATCCTCCTTGGGAGTACTGCCCTGCTCGACTGGTGCTACAGTCTACTCCTCATTGCTACAGTCTACTCCACCTACACTGGCTGCCCAGCCAAGTGGGCATCGCTGGCAACGAGCGTGCTGATGCCGCCGCTCGCTCTACAACACTCCATCCCACCATCACTTTCCCTCTCAGGACGAGCCGTTCTCGGCTGCAACGCAGAGTCAACAGTACCATCCTCCGACTCACGGAATCTGAACATGAGACACAGGTAGCAGAGGGCTCTCGCTCTGCCACCTTGTATGCTAGGGCTTCAAACTATGAGTCCCTCGACACCCCGCCCTCGCACGCCTAATTCACTCGTCGTAAGAGTTCGCTGCCTACAGCTCGGCTACTCCTGCCACTCTCAAATAGCAGAGATTGCCCCCAAACCATGCCCTCACTGTCAAGAAATGGCAGACTGGCCATTCCTCCACTTCTTGCTTGATTGTCCCTCCACTGCTGCCCTCCGCTCCAGCTTAGATGGCAGACTAGTACAGAGGGTCTCTCCCTTTGACACTGCAGCTGAGATTGTTGCCCTCACCCCAGCTTCAGACCTGCTTGACACCATCTCCATGTACACTCCACCTCATTAACCCTTCCCTAGAAAACAATTCATAGGTGGATGATTCCACTCCACCACCAGCAGCTCTCTCTGAGCCCTATTAATTTATAAGATTCAGTCTGGCGGGTCCATTTTCGCCCGGTCCTCCCTAAGGGAGGACAATCTAAACAACAAAAACAACTGCAAACTGCGAAGATAACTGTTGGATGCTGAAAACTGTGTCTCATTTTATAATATTTAGATTATTCTAGAATGTTCTAAACAATGTTAAACCATACTAGAATGTTACAAACTGTTCTAGAAAGTTCTAAACAGTTCTAAAATCTTCTGTGCAAGTCTATAAAGTTATAAAAAATCTATATAAAGATTAAGAAAAAGATAAAACTTGCGAGTGGTAGCGTTAAATATGTGGTAATCCATTATTTGATTTGGGGTGACCTTTTTTAAAAAACTGAGAGGAATAAGGGCTTTTTTCTTTGTATTTAAACAAAAGTTCATCAGTTTATGACACAGACTACCTTTTATTTGAAAAAAGAAAGAAAAAAAGTTATAACCCTAATGTGCAATATATGCAGAAGGTGAGCAAAACTTCCAGCACTTTCCAACTCCAAAGCCTCCCTCGCACATCTGCAGCTGCAAAGTATCACTCATACCAACCTTACTATGCTGTCCAAGAGTGGATGGGTAACACTGGAGACATAAAACCTATTGAATGGGGTTGGAAACTGCAGAGAGGGATGCTCAGTCCTGTTCTCTGCTGATAGGCCTGCTGCCCCAGAGACTGTTTTATTGAGTGTTTCCTGTGGGTGCAAAACTACTTGAGGAAAGGGATGTAAATGCTATAAGGCAGGACAGTATTCAACTGCAATGTGTTCCTCGTATATTGGTCAAACCTGTTCAAATACTTGTGAGCCTAATGAAGGTACTGACTAGACTGTTGCAGAATTAAGTTTCAGTGTGTAAATATTATTTGTTGATCATATTAGCATATGAGTATACTACTGCATTTCAACCATATCACTGACTGGTAAGTGAAAAGGTTGTATCATAAATGCTTGTATAAAATATGTGTATAATCCATTTCATGTCAAATAAATAAAAGTGAATCATGTCAAATAAATTTTGTTGTTATTTTACACAGAATGTTGTTTATTTTTAACTGATTCAGCGAATCATTGACAGAACTGCTCATTCCATATAATAAAAGCTATAGAGGAATTACTTATGTGGCAATTTTTTCTCGATTTTTGTAATGAATTTTATGTATGATCCAGTCCTGTTGGTGGCCATTGTGGATTTATTGCCCTTACATTGGTATAAGTGCCAGGAATCGATTTCCCACCCCAAAAAACATACAATAAGAGGTATTACATGCCCATGTTGTACTTATACCACCAATACATGTATATTTGTATAATGTGCAATGTCGGTCATTTAGGATTTTTGGTTCTCAACGGAGAAAGTAGGCCTACAAGGAGAGCGTTTGGAAACTTTGGTTATTTTGACTCAGGAAGTTTCAAAGTACATCTGCGCAAATATTCAGCTTTCTCTATTGTTTTGTTTTTCCAGGTTGCACTTAATTTAGACCTAATGCTCCTGGGCTATAGGGAATTAGGATAGTGTTGAAGAGAGGGGAAGAGGGAAGGGGCGAATGGGGGATTGGGAGGAGAGTAATTGATATGAAGGGAACTAAGGCGAGGTAGGCGAGGAAAGAGGAGGAGAAGAAAAAGGAAATGGAAAGGTGAGGAGAGAAGAAGGGAAGGCAAAGGAAAGGGTGAGGAAAGGGAAGTGGGGGAAGTTAGGAGGGGGATAGGGGGAAGAAAAGGAGAGGTTAGAGGTGGTTAGTGGGGGAGGGGGAAAGCAGAGGAAGGGGTGAGGGAGGAACTTTGGATCAGTGATTCTTTTTCTATTTTAAGACACCAGTGAAAGCTGTGGGTTTTCATAATGCACGTAAATATTGAAATAAAAACTTTTGCATATAAATGTCGTCCTGCTGCACTGGAACTTGATTTTTTTTTGTATATAACCAAACTGTGCAAATGAATCATCTATCTATCTATCTATCTGTCTATCTAGAGAGAAAAAGTAATCTCCCGCCAACAACGCGGCTCACCAACCGCGGAATTCCCTTAAACACAGTGGGTGATTTGGTCGTGGGCATCATCCGAGGGGGGGAGGAGGGAAATGTTCCCCCCACTTTTCAGTCGGGGGAGAACATATTGATTGTTCCCCCCCCTTTTTTTTTTTTTTACCGAGTTTTATATACTGTATAGGCTCGGGAATAAAGTAACTTATACTTATAGCATTAGACCAAAGCGGTGGCCAGATTTGCTTTCGTTCGTTCGTAGAATTCCCCCACCTATTCTGTGGATTAATTATATAGTAACTTTATGCTACAGTCATTACATATTTATCTGTTGCACTTTTTTGTAAACTCACATTTCTCATTAAAACAAGGAAAGCTATTGTTAACTGATTCATTTTACATGCTAAGTCTGCAGCGTACTGTGCCATGGCCTGTAGTGTCGGGTAAAAACTACTCATTGAGTATACTCCGGATAGTTAATGATTCGAGATGAAATACTTTATTCTCTTGGAGAAAATAAACACCGATGTGGTCACAGACTTGCCCATAGATTGGACCATAATTATGATCTCCCACCAAAATTACCAACCCCTGTATCTTAAAGTCCCCTCGACTTTTAAAGAGCAGACGACACCCATGGATTTGGTCTACCAAATCACCCAACCCGGGTCCTCCTACACTCTGTTTGCAGTGGCTGCCACCAGATGGCAGCAACGTTATCTCATGCTAGCAAGTTTCCCGCCTTCCTTTACAGTGTGTTGTTGTTGGGAGCAGACTGAGCAGGTGTGCTGTTACAGTATCTGTCAGTTTATTACTCGTCCTCTTGTCATCATGGGTCCAAAAAGTTAAATCTAATGAGGACGAGGATGATGACGAGGACGAGAGCGAGGAGAGTAACAAAATAAGGCAAACATATGCTTTAAGCAGTAAAAGCACCTAACCAAATCAGTTCTTCTTCATCATGATAGTCTGTTATATTTTTCTGATTATATCTGGGGGAGGGGGGGTAAATAAATGTTTCTTGTTAAATTTGTTTTCCCGTTGTACAATTCTGCTGTGATAACCCGTCTGATTCGTCAGCATAATGGCGGAAGGAGCTGTTCTAACCTAAGTGTTTAACTAAACCTAACCTAACATAGCTTAACTGTTCCTAATAAGTTAACCTAACCTATCCTCCAGTGAGGAAGTTAGAAAACAAAATCCACCTTTGAATATGTTAAGTTTCTCCCATTACGCAGGGAACAAACAATCGTAGGTACGGCGTAAGGAACTTGATAACAATAATAGGGGAGCAATTTTTCAGCAGGAATGGGTAATTTACCACCCTGAAAATTGCCAGAAAGATACAAAAAACAATCTGAAGGAATACGAGTTGAATTGGTAAGGCCTTTCTGCTGCTTTAAGTTAAGCGTACTGTACAGTACATCTATCGAAAGTGACTCTTGTTAACCTTAGCAAAAGGGTACTAATGGCCAACAGCCTTGCAGACTTCTTAACTGACATAGATCCCTTCATGGAATAAAGTTTAAAATTCAAGCATGGATTGGACACGTTATTGGCTCCATACAGATTGGTAGAGAAAGTTCTCCAGAATAAAATGTTGCAACCATCTATCCTGTGCTACTTAAAGCCATCTTCCGTCAGCCGATAGTGGTCCCCAGCCTTCCACCAGCACGAGACTCTAGCCAGCTGATAACATTCGTAATTCTAAAGTTGTATTATAAATCACTTTCTACCATACTTCTGTTTATTTGTTCATGATTACATTTTGTAAAAAAAAAAAAAATAAAATAAAAATAAGGAAAAAGGTAGAGTTCAGTTCATGTTATATCAAACTTACGTTCGACAAGGTTTACCTACAATATTTTCCCCATATATAAGGTAAATTCTCCATATAAAGTTAACTTCAACCACGGTTTCCCATCCAGGATGGTTATATATATATATATTCATTTATTTATTTGATTTTTGGCTTGAAATATAAATATGATAGTGTGAACTTGTCTCTGACTGGATAGTGTCGTTTTTAAAAGCTGTAGGAGAATTTATTACCCGGCGATGATGACTACATAAAAAGTCTAAGTAGAATGGACGTTGACTCCGTGTTACCTGACCCTGTACAATACCGACTGCATTCCACGCCATCCTCTTTATTTACTGGTCTCAGTATTAAAAAGAAATCGTCACCATTACCTCCACCAACGAAGTAGGAGGAGATCATGTATTCACGTATGTTTGTCTGTTTCTTTTTCCACACGATATTTCCAAAAGTTCTCAATGAATTTCAATGAAATTTTGTTGAAGGGTGGGTCATGGGTCGAGAAAGAACTGGTCAAATTTTGGGGAGGATCCGGGTCCTATGTATTCCACACAATATCTCCATGGATTCGGATCCAGATATTTTATAATGGTAGTGGCACTGGCGGAGGTATGCGCTGTCTGAGCTGTTTCTAGTTTTCTAGTTTTTTGTTACTTGACCTGTGAAGCAGCATCCCACACCACCCTCCATATGTAATGGTGTATTTTAGTAGGCAAAAGTACGTCATTCTTTTCTATTCACTTTGCAATACATTTTTTTTTTTCCCTGATCCATAAATGCCATAACTATTTTACAGTCCCTCTCAGATGCTTTTTCCGTATATCTGTCTTGCTGCATGTACAACATCCCCCCAGAAGCATCAGCCCTTTTGCTCATCAATGCAATCGGACAAAGTGGATGAAGGTCTTCTGAACAGCAATTGCCTACACTTGCAGCGGTCTGGTAGACCTGCCATCATAGGATGCGAATTGACAGAGTCATCCATATGTTATAATATCCACGAGTCATCGTGCTGCATCATTAATTGAATAATATAAGGTGGCCAAAATACTATCAGCTGTAGTCAGTTTTTGTTTTGTTTTTTGTTTTTTTGTTTCTAGTAGGAATCCATGCTGTAGGTAAAAATTGCATGGGTACACTAGGCGACATCTCGTATTGTGCTTCAGAATCATTTCCAAGGAACCATTCGCATCAGGTGGAACAAAGCAGGTGTGCAGATTCTTCCTCCGCATTCAGAGAAGCCATGGAAACTGCATACCCAATCCCGCTATATGTATGCCGATTTCTTTTAAATCCATGAGCTCACTTACTGTTTGTGACTTCTTTTTTTTTTTTGAGAGGCTAACTCCCACAGAATGACTTGGAGGGTCATGTTCCCCAAACATCGCATTACAAAGAAGTTTCCATAGTGCACCATGTACTAAGATATCAAGACTATATCTGCAATCATTTCACAAATTCTTAGAATTTATTTTTTCCTGAAGAGGACTGACACCCATAAAAATAATGCTATGCATACGGTAACAGAAGACATTCCCAGTAACCAAACGAACACACCTGGGAAACGTCTTCCAAATCTTTCCCTATTTCTTATCATTTTTATTTATTTTGTATCTCATTAAGAATGAAAGCCCATTGTACAGAATGTACTAGGATAAGAAAGCCATATCTGCCCTCTTTTCACTATTTCTGATAATCTTTGATTTGAAGAAGCTGACGCCCCCAAACAATAGTGGTTGGAAAATTATATACAGTGGAAGGCCTTCGGAGTCCCCAGACGAACTCACCTGGTAAGTTTTACTCAAATGTCTCCTATTTCTTATTTTATATTTCTATTTTTGAGGGCAATGACATCCCCAAGAATCATGGTGGGAGGGGGGGGGTGTCACGCTCCTCAAATATCGATGTGCAGTTTCTTCTTGTGCATTCAGCGAAAACGTGGAAACTGCATACCTAATCCCGCGATATTTATGCTGATTTCGTTGAAATCCAGCAGCTCAAATTCCCCTATTTCCTTTTTTTTTTTTTTTTTTTTTTGGGGGGGGGGTGGGGAGGAGGCTGACCCATCCAAGAATTACTGGGGGTTCAGGCTCTCAAAATTTCGCATTACGGATGAGAGACCTTTGTACAACATGTCCTAAGATGCCAAAGACATGCCTTCCCTCCTTTCACTCTTTCTAAGAATTTTTAGTTAGGTGAGAGGGGTTGACCTCTTTAAAGGTTAGGAGTGAAAATTTGTATATAGTGGAATACCTTCTCAGTAACTCAAAGAACTCACCTGGAAGTTTCATTCAAGTATTTCCCCATTATCTGATTTTTTAAATTTTATTTTATTTATTTATTATTTTTTTTTTTTGAGAGGAGGCTGACCCTGCAAGAATCAATGAGTAGGGGGGTCACGCTCCCCAAATCACATTAGGGATGAGAGTCCATTGTACAGCATGTACTAAGATACCAACGGCATATATGCCCTTCTCCCTCTATTTTGTAACTTTTTTATGTTTTGGAAGGGGGGTGACAACCTAAAAATAACTGTGAAAATTTTTATGTAGTGGAGGGCATTATCAAGTAACTGTCCTGATAATTTTCGCTGAAATCTTTCTGCCCACTTCCCATACTTCTGATACAGATATATATATATATTTATATATATTTGGGAAGAGAGGGCTTACCTCCCAAGAACTACAAATATTGCATTATTGATAAGAGTCCATTGTACTACATATACAGTACTACGATATCAAAGCCATATCTACGTTCCTTTCGTTATTTCTGAGAATTTTTATTTGGCTCTGGGGCTGACCCCTCTAAAAATCATGGTTGGAAAATTGAGCATAGTAGAAGACCTTTCCAGGGATCCGAGGAACTCACCTGAAAAGTCTGGCTGAAATTCATCTGCTCACTTTCCCTTATTTATGATCATTTTTATTTTTGGGAAGGGGGTTGACCCCCGCCAATTGTTGGGGGATTCACACTCTCCAGATACCGCATTATGGATGAAAGTCCATTGTACAACTTATACTCAAAGCCGTATCTGCTTCCTTTAATTATTTCTGAAATTTTCTATTTGGCTCGGGGGCTGATTCCCCCCCCCCCCCGCCCCTAAAATTCATGTCTAGAAAACTGTATGTAGTGGAAGAGCTTTCCTGTAACCTTACGAACTCATCAGGGAAGTTTCATTCAAATCCATCAAATGGCCTAGGAGTTAAAGCACACACAGACACACACACACACACACACACACACACACACACAGGCTGACTATAGCGCTGCGGCTACAGTATATGGCGCGTTGCCGAAAATGGTGAGGTCCTGCTTCGAAGGATTCATATTTTCGATCTGCAGTAAATAACAATATCATAGTAACTTGATATGGCATTTATATGAAACACTGAAGTATTAGGTAATGTCTGAAGTACTGTATCAAATGTATTATTTTCCAGACCTATTGCATTCAAGGCAATCTGACAGTAAGTTCTGTTTCCGCAAATAGAGTATAACCTTATAATGCTACGCGGATTTTTTTTTATATAACAGACATTGCCTAAGTTGCAAAAATTACTGATGTTACAAATAATGGTAATGATAATGCACGTGTTACAAGAAAATTACTCTCATTCAGTATAGTGGCATAGTGGTCTGCTGAAGACTTGGTTATGTATCGGGTTAAACAGAAAGAAGGCGAAGAACACCGCCAGAAAAGCCAGCCTTATCTAACCAACCGTGTAGGTCGTGTTGTGTGCATTTCCAGGACCACTAGGGCGAGAGAGGCCAATACTTTTTTTTTCTTTAGGAAGCTGTACTGTATATGCATGAAAATATACTTCAGATTATATGTTCCAGGCTAAAGGAATTCCAGATCTAGATGAATTAAGAAGGGGGGTAAATGAATGAGGGGAGGGGAAGAAAAATGAGAGGAGGAAGAGAATGGGAGGGGAAATGAGGGCCTAGTGCGAGGTGGACAAAGGAAGAGAGAGAAAGTAGGGTATGGGTGGGAAGGGAAGGGAAGGGAGTTGCAGTAGGTGGACAAATCAAAAGGGAGGGTAGGCTTTGGAGGATAGGAGAGGAGAGGGAGTGGCGGCGGGAGAAATAGGCTAGAGGGAGGGTTGGGGAGAGGAGGGGGGTGAGTGGCGCCAGCTGGACAAGGCAAGAGGGTGGGTAAGGGAGGGGAGGGGAGGGGGGGATTGGCGTCAGGTGGGCAAGGCAAGCGGGGGGGGGAGGGAGGGGAGGGGGGGGATTGGCGCCAGGTGAACAAGCCATGAGGAACGGTAGGGTGCGTTAGGGGAAGAGGGAATGGTGCCAGGTCGACTAGGCATGGGGAGTGGAGGGGGAAGAAAGTATGAATGGAGTGTTAAAGAGAGTGAAAGGGGAGGAGGAGAAGGGAGGAGAATAAGGGAGAGAGAAAAAGGGGAGAGGAAACAAGCAGACAAGAGAAATCACGAGAGGGAAAAGGGAGAGGGAAGAAGGAAAGTTGAACGGGGAGAGTGAAGAGGCAGATGAAGAGTGATAGGGAAGGGGAAGAGTGCGGGGGCTGAGAAGGCGGGAAGTGGAGGGGGGGAAGGGGATAGGGTGGAAGGGAGAAGAGAACTTATTATTGCTTTTTCTGTCCCATCTCTCAGTATAGACTAGACATTTCATTCCCTGAGGCCCAGCGGTTCTCCTAACTCATCTTTACATGGCGAGGGGCAATGAGAGAGAGAGAGAGAGAGAGAGAGAGAGAGAGAGAGAGAGAGAGAGAGAGAGAGAACTGGCGCCGATGAAGTTAGTTATAGCTTGTACCTACGTCGAAAACGCCAGGTATATGAGTGTGTCGCGTGCTTAGCCTAACATTAAGTAGGAGAGGGAGAGGAGGAGGAGGAGTGGTACGAGGGAGGGGGAAGAGAAGCGGGAGGGTCGAGAAGAGGAAACGGAGAGAGAAGAAAATGGAGAGAATGACGGGGAGTGGAAAGAAACCGAGGAAGAAGGACGGGAGCAGACAGGGGAAGGAGAAGGTAATAGATAGGAGGAAGGGAAAAGAAGGGAGAAGGCAGGAAAGGTCTGGGAACAGAGGGAGTGAAAAAATGTGAAAAGAAAAGCCAGAGGAAATGAGAATAAGGTTGATAAAGAAAGGAGGATTAAAGAGGGGACAAGAGTGGAGAAAAAAAGGGGAAGAGGAAGTGAAGGGAAGGGGAACTGGCGTTACTGGGGAGGGAGGTTGTTTTTAGTTGAGAAAAGGGAGGGGAAGAGAGGTGGAGGAAGAGGTGGGTACAGAAAGAAAGGAGATAGGAGGGAGAGGAAGGGGATAGGAGAAAGAGGAAATGATGGGGAAGAAGAAAAGATGTACACTAAGGGAGAGGAGGGAGGAGGAGGGAGGGGAGAGGGAGGGGAAGTAGGAGCCAGAGAGTTGAATACTTTTAACAGGGAGAGGAGGTCGTCAGGGACAGGAGAGAAGGGGGGGAAGGCGTCAAGATGTCGAAGCATGAGGATGCTTTGCATTTGACATACAAACTCACTTACTCTATCTATACTCACTCAGTATCACTGTTTGCTCGCTCCTTCATTCATGCTATCTCTCCTTAACATTATAGTTCTCTCTCATTATCTCAGTTTGTAGATTGACACACAGGGCGTTGCGCGATAAAAGGGCATAATTTTCAGAAATGGCAGATGTCGGAATTAAACGAAAAATCTATCTATCTATTGCCAAACGCCTTAATCCCGTAAGGGGTGGCCACAAACAAATCGCCTCCATGTCGCCCTGTCCCCTGCCATTTCACTGCCCTGCTCCCAGCTCACATCTCCCTCTCTCATATACCTCTCCACTCCATCCCTCCATCTCATCCTTGGCCTCCCCCTCCCTTTCCCCCCCTCCACCTCTCTCACATACACTTTCCTCGTCAGTCTCTCACTCTCCATCCTCTCCACATGGCCAAACCACCTCACTGTGTTTCTCCTAACGCTTCCTATCACATCCACATCCATACCACAACGCTTCTTCACATCCTCATTTGTCAGTCTGTTTCCCCAGGTGACTCCACAGGCTCCTCTCAAATAACTCATTTCCACTGCTTTCGCACTTGACATCTGTCCCTCCAACAAGGTCCAAGCTTCACTTCCATACGTTAGAGTTCGTATCACAATACTGTCATGTAGTAACTTTTTCACTTCCATGCTCACTTCTCTGTTTCTTATCACTGCTTTCAAGGAACCAGCAACCTTTTTTCCTTGTTGTACCCTTTGGAGCACTTCACCCTCCAAACTTCCATCCTTACTCATCACACTACCCAAGTACTTATGTAAGAGGACTGCTGGGCCATGATAGCAGGCTGTAAAGCCCCTATGCCCAGAGTCGGACACATAAAAAAAAAAAAAACTTAAATGCACTCACATTTCCCATTTCCTCCTCATCCAACCCCACTGTACATTCATTGACTTCACATCTTTCGAAGATCATAACTTTACTCTTCCCTATATTGACCTTTAGATTCCGTTTCTTACACACTCTCCCCATCTCTTCACTTAACAACACAGTTTCATCTACAAACAACAGTACAGGGAGTTCCAAAACACTGCCCTCTCTCATTAGGGCAGCTTCAACATCCACTGTCCTACCTTGAATCTCTTTTATAACCCCATCCATATACAGATTGAACAACCAGGGAGACATGACACAACCCTGTTTCAATTCAACGATCAAGTAGAAAAATTCACTCAGTTCACTATCTACACGCACTGCAGCCTTAGCACCCTCGTACATATTCTTCACAGCATTCAACAACTTCCCATCTACTCCATTTACTCTTAATACTTTTCACAATCCTTGTCTATCCACCCTGTCATATGCGTCCTCCAAACCCATGAAGGCTGCATACAACTTCCACAATCCTTGTCTATCCACCCTGTCATATGCGTCCTCCAAACCCATGAAGGTTGCATACAACTTCCACAGTCCTTGTCTATCCACCCTGTCATATGCGTCATCCAAACCCATGAAGGCTGCATACAACTTCTTTCCCTTTTCTAGAAAATTTTCCACTAAAGATCTGAGAATGAATATCTGATCTACACAACCTCTTCCCTTCCTAAAACCTCCCTGTTCTTCTCCAGTTCCTCTGTTATTTCCCTAACGCTGTCGATAAGTATCCTACCATATACTTTCCTATGACACTAAGAAGACAAATGCCCCTATGATTACCACACAATTATTTTTTTCCTTTTTACTTTGTACAGTGGAATAATTATACCTGACTTCCAATCCTCCAAATCCTCCAGGACTCTACCTTTTTCCCAGGTCATTCTGCACATCTTCCACATCCATTCTACTACAGTCTCTCCCCGATGCTTCAGCACTTCACCACATACTCCAATTCCTGGGGCTTTCCCCATTCTAACTTTTTTCATGGCTTCCACAACTTCCATCCTACTGATTTCTTCCTCTCTTCTCACATCGCTCAGTCTCCCCAGCCACTTATACTCGCATTACTTTGCAATTCCTTAAAATGTTTTCTCCATCTGCTCGCTTTTTCTCCCTTCTCCACTAGTAATTTACCATTTTTATCGTTCTCTCCCCGACTAACTTCTTTGCCACCCTGTCTAACTGTCTTTACCTCTTTCCAGAACATTTTCTTACATTTCTTCCACTTTACATTCAAAGTCCTTCCAAACTCCTCATCCACTCTCTTCTTATTTTCTCTTACTAATCTTTTCATCTCTCTCTTCCTCTCTACATACAACTCTCTCTTCCATCTCTCAACTTTTTCCATGCCCCTGTTTCTCATCCACTCACCATAAGCTTTCATCTTTTGTGCCACAGCCTGTCCCACCTCTTCATTCCACCATGCTGTTCCTTGCACCCCCTTTCGTCTTCTCTTCACCCCACATACCACCTCACATGTTGCACAGACTACTTCTGTGAATATCTTGCTCACACCCTTTCACGTCCCTCATCTGTTCCAATCCATATTTACCCAATCGTTCCTCCACATCTCTCTTATATTCTGCCTTTTTTTTCATCCTCTTGTGACCTTTCCACCCTCCTTGCATATACTACTTCCTCTTGTCTTTCCTTTCTTCAATTTTTCCATTTCCCTTGGACCTTGATTCTCACCACCAAGTGATGGTCAGAAAGTCCACTCCCCCAACCTCTATATGCTCTTGCGTCCATTACACACTTTCGCATCCTTTCATCCACACACATATAATCAATCATTGCCTTCCGCTCATTCAGTTCACCACCCACCCTTCTCATCACTCGCCATGTATACCTATGGATCATTCTGTGCCTGAAGAAGGTATTGGCTATCACCCAGCCCGTCCCGGCATAAATGTCCACTAAAGCATTGCCATCCTCATCTATCTCAGCAGGCACACCCCACTCACCAGCTACTCCATTCTCCTTCACATTCCCTACTTCACCATTCATATCGCCAATCAAAAACACTCTCTCATTCCTTTCAAACTTTTCCATGCATGCTTCCACATTTGTCCAGAACTCTTCTCTCACTTTGCTTACACGATCTTGCGCTGGCGCATACACGCACACAATTGCCCACATTTGTAGTCCAAGTTTCAATCTTATCCACACAGTACTTTAGCCTACTGGTCCGTTTGTGTAGTGAAGCACCATGTGGGCCCGCACGTTTCATTATATCCTAGTCTTATTACATTCTTACAACAGCCAAAATATTTTAATCAGCTCAGCGCAGATCTGGGGCAGTGAAGGGATTAGAAGTAATGCATTTATTTCTTCACTGCAATGACGTGATTTTGTCATTTCTTGCCACCGTCATACGATTTTGTTCACCTTAGGGAGAGACTTCATAGCAACTCTTCTTTAGTAATTTGTTTTGCATGCTACACGTACCTTCCTCTCTTACATAACCGATGCATACAGTGACGTAGGAAGGAACACTTACGAGTACCGCGCCGCGTCCTGCAATCAGTCTATGGAACCAAGTATTTAGCTTTGCCTTGTGACCTTGATCTTTGACTGACTGTTCTCAAAATCAGATTACTTCATTTTTGTCTGACCCTCGACATCCACAAAGTGTGGATCAAACCAAGTAAGAACTGCTTGAGCGTTTTTGCCATGTGACCTTGACTTTTGACTTATTGTTCTCAAAAACAGTCTTTCCATCCTATGCATACCCTCATTGCTTCCACCAGGCTTGGCCCTAATCGAATGAGAACTATTGAGAGTTAGAAGGTCGAATTCTGACCTTCTAACTCTCAATAGTTTTTTTTTTTTTTTATGACAACTGATTGTTGTCATTATCGATTTTCTTCGTTCTTGTCTTTCTTTCTCTCACCTTCCAACAAGATTGGTCTAAATTGGATTTTACAAAATAAATAAATATCTTTGCCATGTGATTTTCCTTTTGATTTATTGTAGCCCACTCATAAATAAAACGTCAATCCCTCGTCTGGCCCTCAACGCATCCACCATGTTTGGAGAAAACTGGACAAAAAAAGTTATAATGTTCACACACACACACACACACACACACACACACACACACACACTTAGCGGTAGACTACCAACTTGGGCTTCCAGCGTGCGCAGGTATAATAAATACCTTACACTGCTTTATGAAGGTGTAGTGAGAAAAAAACATCGGTGAGAAATGGGTGCTATGGAATCTCTAATGGCCAATATTTACAGCCTGGGGTAGACTTCGTGGCACCCCTTCCTTTACAGCTTATTTTATATATTATACCTAAATATCCTCTTTCGTGGTATTTATATCATTATAATATTGACACCAGTAGCTTACAAGATAACGTCCAAGGCATAGCAAGCAAAATAATTCACTGAGGAAGAGTTACTGCGCTGATTTACTGTATATATTTCGGGTACAAACTATGTTGTCGTTGCTATTGTTGTTTTTACAACCCCAGGCTCATTTCATTCTGAGCCCAGTGCACCACAGGAAATCGGCGACTTAGATCGGCCACTCCATTTTTTTTTTTTTTGAGCTTATGTTGAAGAATTGTCTGTGTTGTGATAGTGTGGTCCATGTGGTGAGTGCGTTGTGGTGTGTGGGCTGGAATGCAGTGCGGACAAAGTGGATTGTTTGTGAGTTGCATTTTGAGTTTACATTGTTATTGCAGGGAAGAATGGTGCCCGCATCTCAATCTGGGTAGGTTTACTCGTATCTCTCAGTGTAGAGTAGTTTCTGAGGGCTGTAAATCCCGTGGGAGTTAATGAAGGTTGCTCTTTGATTAAAGGATTTATATGACATTGGTGGCTGTGCATGTATGTATGTATTTGTGTGTTTGCGAATTGTTGCGTTGGGCGGAGGACAAGGGATGTTGTTGAGATACTCTGCGTAGTGTTGTGCGGCTGTTCGTTTCTTGTTTATTTGTGGATGGGGAAGATGCAACATGAAGTTACGAGGATGGGATGGGTCATGAGTTGAAGCAATGAACTGTGTGCCTCTCATATGCAAATGATCTTTGATTTGGAAGTATTTTTGTTTCATGATGTGCGTGATCTGTAATTGTGGCTTTAGTGAAGCGAGAAATTATTCTTTTGTTTTTTTGTTTGTGTTTTTAAGCTTATCCATGCTTCTGTTCGTTAAGGGTGGGGCCCAGCTTGAGCTAGCATAGTTTATTGTTGCTCTAACGAAATGTTTGTAAACAGTTTTTAATAGTTCATTTTGTTACCCAAAATTAGTATCTGTGAGCGAAGAGGGTGATGACTGATTTGGTTGGAGAGGCAGTCACTCTTTTTTATCTCAGCCAGTTTTCTAGTGAGTTTAAGAATAACTCGAGCTGGGCTGCTGCTTGATAAAATTTGGAGTGCTATG
>JAGKTI010018775.1:10000-17451 GCA_018397915.1 Birgus latro | reverse complement strand
TCAGGCCAGTATCCCGCACGGCGGATCCTCTGATGTCGGTAGAGGTGTTATTGATCTGATTTATGTAATATGTTTGGACATATGCAGCCACGGTGACTAAGGCGTGGCGTGTTTTGCTCGCGAACCGCATGAACAAAAGGGAGCATGAGATCATTTAATATTTTAACTCTTTTGCTTCTCTTCTTCCTATCTACCTGTCTATAGCCAGACCCCTTAATCCCGTGAGAGGTGGCCACAATAAATCGATCCCATGCTGTCCTGTTCACTGCCATTTCTCTGCCCTCCCCCCCCCCAACTTACACCCCTTTCTCTCATATTCCTCACTAATCCATCCCTCCATTTAAATATGTCCCCCCATCCTTCTTCCTGCTGGCTAATATTTCTAGCCTGAGAGAGGCTTGGCATATTTCTCTGGCCATAGTTACAAAAGTTCTCCTCAGTGCGCGTCCACACGTCTCTCCGAAATGTGTTGGACAAATGTATGCAAAAATGTTTCAGAGCAGCTTCGAACGTACTGAGAGGAGAGGTGATGGGATAAGCGTGTCCATACGAGGCAGCTGGGGCTTCATGATGCTGCTAATATGACCTGGACGCTGGTGTTAGGAGTACGTTTGCAGCTTGTTCGTTAGTGATTTGTTTACATGTTGTCAGCACTTGTTCCAGCACACGTGTGGACGCGCACTAATGTCTCACCTCTTGTGCTTCTCACTTTCCTTTGCTGGCTAATATTCTTAAGCTGAAAGAGACTTCTTACCTTCCGTTGTAAATACTAAAGATCACATAATTTTTCACGTCTCATATTCTCCACTTTTACCTGCCGAAAAATACTTAGACTACCTATCCATCCATCTATCTATCTTTTTATCTATCTAGAGCCAATGTTTTACTTTCATGACCACAAAAGACTCGCCTGCATGTCACTCTGCCTTTCGCATTCGGGCTGCACTCTCTCCAACTCACCCCACATCCTTCACTCCTCTCCATTTTATCCTCTGCCTCCCCCTCCCCTCCCCTCCTCTCCATCTCACACACATACAGTCCGTACTAACAGATCTATCAGACAAAATTTTAATGCAAATAAGACTAAAAAAAAATAGTAAACGTACAGAAACAAAGGATAGAACAGGAAAAAGGAAGAGAATATTACAAAAAAGATGAAGAACACAGGATATACTTAAAAGGAATTGAGAAAAAAATGAAGAGAAGAGGGAAGTTAACAGATGGAAAAGATGAAAAAAATAATGAAAGAATTAGCTGGGGAAAAACTGAAAAGAACTTACAAGAAACGGAAAAGAGGAGAAAAATGGGAGCCACCGTGGATAACAGAAGAGATAGAAAGAGAGATAAAATTGAGAAAGGAATTAAACAAGAAAAAAGGGAAAACACAGGATGAGCAAGAAAAAGGAGAATTAGAAGAGGAATATCAAAATCAGAAAAAGAGGTAAAAGGAATAATAAGGAAAGAAATGTACAAACACGAGGGTAAAGTAACAAAGAAAATATAGGAAGGAAAGCACAAAGAAAAGAAACTATGAGACAATATAAACAATCTGAAAAGGAAAAAAAAAAGATAAAAAGAGGAGAAACCATAGCTATTTACAAAGAAGGGAAAAAGTTAAGCAAAAAGGAAGGTGAGCGTGAACTGATAGGTTTTTGGGAGAGCATATACCCGACGGAGGATAACAGGATTCAAGAGAAATGGTATCATGAGATGAGGGAAGAATTTGAAAGAAGGCTAAGAAACGATGAGGAAGATAAAATACAGCTCTTGGTTACTGAAACGTCAGGTACAGCAGTACTAAGGGAACACTTGGACATGGCAGAAGTACAGAAATTTTGCAACAGAATGGAGGAGAGGAAAATAACAAAAAAGGAAATAAGAAATAGCATAAAATCAGTAAAAGCAGGGAAGGCAGCTGCCCCAGATGGACTAAAGCCAGAACTCTTCAAGGCAATACTGGGAAGTGACAAGTGCTTGGAGTAATTAGTGGATTGCTTCAATAACATTTTGGAGAAAGGAGAAATCCCAGATAATTGGAGAGAATCAAGAACGATAATAATGCCCCCCCAAAAAAAACCAGAGGTGAACAGACTGAAGAAAAGAAGTAGAAGAAAGATCAAGCTTAAAGATAATGGGCACTGGAAGAAACAGATGGGGAAAACCGAAGATATATATGACTACAGGCCAGAAGCAGTGATATTATTTAGGGCAAGAACGAACAGCTAAGCGCTGAGAGCAGAAAACAGACACCAAGAGGGTCATACAAGGTACCCTATGTGTAATGAAGTCCTGGAAGATCTGGAATACTTTCTACTATTTTGCGTTGGATACAAAGAAGAAAGATAGTTGCTCAATAAACAACATGAACCATACGAGGAAAATAAAAAATAATAATAGGAAGACTCGTATTTGAATATGAAAACATGAAGGAGATACAAGAGGTAAAAGACTACATATATGCGGCATGGAATTAGCGAGAGAAGAAACTGAAAAGCGAACAAGAACCAGCCACAGACTAAAGAAGAAAAGCGGAGCCGTTACAAAGGCATATCCCCGAAATATCATCGGATCGGACTGTTAAAATTACTCTCTCTTTCTCTAGGCCAGTACCTTCAGATGAAGTCCCTTGAAGAGCCTGAAGAAGAGTGTATTACCTCCACTGCTGACACCCACTGACTACACCTCCAGTCACTCACCCACTGACTATATATAGCCACTCTCTCTCTCTCTCTCTCTCTCTCTCTCTCAGTTATATCGGTGCCACCACGTGAAGGTGTTCCTCCCCATAATCAATATCAACATGAATAATTAAGCAATGGGGCTCCTTTGAATTTCGCGCCGGTTAGAATGGTGGACAACATTCACTTCCATTTTTGTCCCTCCTCATTCAGCTTACAGTTTAAGGACCTATAAATAACATTAACTATTGCGTATTCCATTTGTTGTCTCTCCATTCACCTTAACCCTCTCGTGGTCAGAATAACTCTAGCACAAGGGTACTCATTTAGTTTGTGTGAAGGTCCAGACAGAGTTTCCATATGGCAAGAGTCCGGATGAAAGTCTTAATTTAAAATGTGGTAATAGGAAACAGATATGAGCACACATTTCAACGTATTCAATCTACATGGATTTTTTGCCTCAAAATGTTGAAAGTAAACTAGAAAAATCCATCCTAAAAAAATAAATAAATAAATAAATAAATAAAGAATAATCACTGAATGTACATTTATGCTAGAAGTAACCATCCATTCTCTTAGCTGAATATTGCTCCTGGAAGAAAAAGAAATAGAAAAAATATCTAGCAGTAAAACACTGCAGATCTTGGTAAGCATATCTGAGGATCAAAATTCAACTGTTCTTCTGGAAAGAGGAAGGGTGACTGAAAACGAAATTCCATATTTTTCTGTAACACACACAAAATATTACATAATAGTACGGAATGTAAGTATAGTACAGTTTGGATAAAAAAAAAAAAAACTATATTTTTCTTGAGGGGAGGAGGGTCAGTTTTCACTTGGACTGTAAATGTAAATATTACTAAGACAGACCTGTCACTGAGTGTTGAATTATCATTGCTTTATTAGTATGAAAAGTTACCTTTATTCCTTCTTACTAATTCCCTAAAGTTTGTATAAATGATGTGACAGCTAGTCTAAAGTAATGATTAAGGTGTTCATTGGCGATTTTGAAGCGGGAAAAACAGTAAAATTAAAAACTACTGTTAATTGCTGATCCAAGTTGAAGACAAAGTATTTATTTATTTGTCTATTTATGTTCTTCCCCCTTTTTTAGAGACAGGAAAGTGCTGGGGCTCACACAAAAGCTCACCGCGGTTCGGATTTGGACTGCGGTCCGCCAATTGAGTACCACTGATCTCAATGCGGATGATTTTGTTCAGTGAAGGGAATAAAGAGTGATGTAAGGAAGAAATAATGGCTACAGTTTACCCATTATCTTATCAAAGAAAACAAAACTGCATCATAAAGCACGGAGTTAAAGCGGTAACCTATATAAATCCACATGATCCTTGTTAATCGCTTACGTATATTATTTTCACTGGTAATCCTTAGACTGAACGGCGAATAGGTTTTCAGGTGTCTGTGTGACATATTGTCGTGCGGTTAGGAAGCTTACTAAAACCTGTCTCTCACCGTTTTATTTATGATTTTCCTGTGTTACTATATTCATGTGTTATTCATGCAGGCTTTGTCCGTATCCAAAATATGTTAAGAAGCGAAAAAAAAAAAGAATATTAATGCATACGCTGGAAAATTAATTGCTAGGGAAAAGGGGTTAGGGACCTTCCTTATGAGACGAAAATCAGTACTACCTATGTGAATGGGAACAAGAGTATTTATAATAACCTCTCTCTCTCTCTCACACACACACACACTTAAATCGCTAGTGGGGGTGAGTATAGCGTCCAGTGAAGCGGGTCCAGCTACAACGACAGTACACAGGCAGGGTGGAGGGGGAGAGGGAGGAGACGGGAATGGAACCACCAGGGCCGGATCTTGCTGTTTTGGCGCCTTGAGCGAGATAAGGATTTGTCGCCCCCCCCCTCCAAACACCACCAAGGGTCCATGGTCCTCCACACTGCCGGACCATTACTGCCTCATCAGCTTATCCTTATGACTGACTTATTCTACAATAATACATGAATAACAAACTTCAGACACCACAATGGTACATTTTTTTTTATTCAAATAAAGAATAAAATATTTTTCCATGTAAAAAGTTAGAGTGCAGTTTTCACCTAATTAACGAGGTCAGTGAGATAGTCCTAATAACAATGCATATTTTTACAACTTGTAGCGAAAAGACAGGTGGCTTGCAGTCTGTTCAGTTCAATAGTTTTGTAAGTATTTGGTTCACTTTAATCTGGAAAACTATTGGCCTCATTGAAGCTACATATGAAAAATAATATATAAGAACAGCATGTAGAATCTTCCAAGTCTATGAAATAAGGTATTGTACGGTTGGACACATATGAACCTGGGACGAGGTAGGTGAATAGCAGGGGTCTTAATTACTAATTATGAGCCTGGACCTTTTCCTTGTAAAGTAAAATAAAGGCCATAGCTTCTTCCTCTTCTTCTTGCTAGAGAGTATCAGTCGGTCAATCTATCAGTCTATGGAACTTGTACAGGACCTGTCTATGATGCCAAGCTCCACGCGAATGACAAGTGTCACAGATCGAGGATAAACTGCATTTCTTCACCAGATTATTTAATTTTCGACATCAAAGTTGGTCCGTTAAACCCCTTTCTTTTTATGAGCACTCTGTGTTAATATAAGAAATGGAAAATCTGTATCAACATTTTTACTCACTACTAAAAGAGAGAGGCTGTACAAAATTATAGTCATAAAGAAACATAAAATGATGTGACGAATATTATTCGTCCGTCCTTAAATACAGATAAGACTAATTTCTCCTCCATTTCGTGTATTTGTCCACCAAAGCTAAAATAATTAGGGCTATAAAAAACATGTGACGATTCTTCGATACAAAACATTAGCTTGACCAAGCTCAAGATAGTATGTCCTCGTGTGTCGCGTGCCTCGCGGGACCTTTTGTACGTTACTCTGGAGCATACGGAGGGGCCAAAGCAGTCTCGTCTCCTGATGATTTCGGCGTTGAGCAATGCATGATTTTCGTATGAAAACCTTTGCAGATTTTCTTCAGAATTTTCCAGATGAGTCATTGTTTTATTAAAAACTAAATAATATGTTTCAACCAATTCCACAGCTAAAGACTTTTATATAAGAGATGAACGCTGCCATACCCCAGTGTGCTTTTATAGTCTCTAGTAACTTTTTTCTGCATTTTCTGCACTAAAGAATATCTAGGAAATTTTGATAACTACTGGAGAATAATATCATGAAGAATTTAAGTAAGGTGTATCAATGACCATTGCGGGAGAGATTTTAGAAAATATGCGACTTCTGGTCTCTGCAGTGGTGGACAAACTTCCATACTGAACTAGCAAACGATCACTCAAATTAGACCATTACTTATTCCCTAGTCCTCATTTTCATTGTGTTGACTAGAAATGCGGGGGAAGATTAAAAATTGTGAGCAACTGCCGAACGGGTGCAAAGATAACCCCATATATTAATACATACAAAATATTACTTATTCATAATCACTTCACTACACACTCGTAACACTCCTGTATTAATTTTAGCCATACCTACCTGGGGACTGAAATAAATACCTCTTAATTGGAAAGTTAATGAACAGACTCCTCAGTGCAAATATTCCAAGCCAGGTTCATTTTATTTTAATTATTCCATCATCATTTACAGGGATTACTTAAATATTCTTTATGTGCAGAACAAAAATATGTATTACTTGAATTATTTGGGTGATTTTATCGATAGATAGATAGATAGATAAATAGATAGATATAATGTGTGTGTGTGTATGTGTGTATGTGTGTGTGTGTGTGTGTGTCTGTGTCTGTGTTAAAAATAATAAAAACTCGATAGTGGCAAATTGACTCCATCTCATTGCAGAAAATGTGGAAGGTCGCCGACCAGCGAATTTTACTTATTTATATTATTTATACATTTTTTTCCCCCTTTGAGGTCGCCCCCTTCCAGATGGTGGCGCCCTAGGCGACCGCCTATTTGGCCTATGCTAAAAGCCGGCCCTGGGTACCACTATAGTAACAGATACTCTCGCTCCAGGGCTCCACCTCGCCGCACCCGTCTGTGGAGAGAAGATGAAGGATTATAAGGAGCAGTGAAAGAGAGGGTTAATGATAAGGATGATATTAATAGTAATAATAATCATCATCATCATCACTATCATCATCATCATCATACAAGGCATAATAATAGTAATAATAATAATAATAATCACACGAGTCAAAATGATAATAATAACAAATAATAACAATAACAGTATTAACAGCAGGAGTAGTAGCAGCAGTAGTTGTAGTTGTAGTAATTACTACTACTACTACGACGACGACGACGACGACGACGATTGTAAGTAGCGCACAGCAGAGAAGAAAAAGTTGATTCTAGGCCTACCTCCCTCTCACAAACCCAACTTCTCAAAAAGGAGGGAAAAACGCAAGAATCCGGCTCTATGCTCTATTCCAACCCGTCATTACTGTGACTATCAGAGCAGAACACCGCAATAAAGAATTAATAATCAAAGAAAGTGGTCAAGTCTCTCTGCTTTGCCGTGACCTCTGCTTCATTAAGGCTACTTGTAATTTGTTTCATTTATTTTTTATCTGTTTTTCTATCTATCTATCTATCTATTTTTACATAATGTTTGTTATTAATTGATGGCAGAGAGAGAGTGTTGTAAATTGAGAGATTTGCTAGTGAAATGTGGCGTGTTAGTACCGTAAATTTTGATGGGTTTCTGTCTACTTATCTGTCCGTATCAATCTGTCTATCTATCTTCTATCTGTTTATCTTTACTGGCTTAT
>JAGKTI010018775.1:0-5000 GCA_018397915.1 Birgus latro | reverse complement strand
TCCAGCTCTTTAATGCAAGAGTTAACCGTTACTCCCAGTATTTCATTTATGCAACAGGTCAACTCTGGAACTGTCTTCCTTTCTCTGTATTCCCTGCTTCCTATGATCTCCAGTCTTTCAAACGCAGTGTGTGCAGGCATCTCGAAATGAATGGATCTTGAATTTGGCTCTCTTTTGAATTGTTTTGCTTTTTCTTGGAAGGAACAGTATGCAGGCGCATGGCCTTTGGTTCCTCCTTCCTTTCATAAAAAAAAACTTTAACCCTTGTGTATCTTATATTTAAAATTATATATTACTAAATTACAGCCCACCTAAATGAAGTAACTTACACTCTGAACAACTTGACCGACATCTTAAAACAACACCACTGTGTACGATAATAGTGGTCTACCTGCTGGCAGTGCTGACCCTCCTAGGGTCCGGGTCGGGTGAGGACGATGGTGGAGTACGTCCCGGGGCCTTGGTCGGCTCGAGAGGCGAGGTAATGCTCATCGAGGATGTAGTCTCCCTGCGCTACGATCTTGCGCCCCTGGCCGACATAGCAATCGCCCTGCCTGCCTGTGTGCACCAGTTCCACGAAATCAAGACCCATCTCTCGGCCATCACGGGTCAGCATAACCCATATCAGTATTTATATCATCTTTTCCTAACACTCTCCCGTCAGTTGCAATACATAACTGACAAATTCACTGAGCTCAATGACACACTTTCCATTCAGACACCCGTAGGTCGTTCTAGTGTGATAAGAGGTCTCTTTCTCTTCGGAGGTGAGATTCTAAGTAGCTTGTTTGGCGTCGCTACAGCCCGTAACCTTTTTGGCATCAAATCTGATCTCGCTCATTTAGCTTCATCCCTAGAATCTCAATGCCGAGTGACAGAGGTCCAACACACTATGTTACAAAAGATTACATCCCACCGCTGTCACCAACTGTTAGTAGAACTCCTTTGGAGAGAGAAACTTCGTGCTCTGGTAGATTTTTAAGTTTATTACGCACTCTTACAATAAAGTCTACTGTAATCCTCTCGAGTGACGCCCCAGGACTGACTCTTCTGCTCAAACCGGGCGTGAGAACGCGAGCCAACTCAGCGTATATAGTGGGGTCACATATGCAGTGAATGGGGGGGGGGGAGGGTGCAAAGATACACAGCTATACAGACATAGAAAGGGGATGGTACATGTGTGCGTGTGTGTATGCGTGCGTGTAGTGCAAAGAGAGTGGCCTAACTTCTCGCAATAAATGTATGACTCCAATCCCTCACTCTCCCAGCCTGAACCGCCCCGGAGCCTTCATCAGGGACGTGACAGTTAAGAGGCCCTACGCTGCCCCCAACGTCTTGACTTACACCGACCATAGAGTGCCCCTCGAGGGCGACTATCAAGTCTTAGCCACCGATTACCACTCATGGACACTCCTGTTTCAATGTGTCCCCCAACCCATCGGACATACCAGTGAGTCTATTCGTTACTCTTGCGTTATCATTTATTTTTGTAGTTATTTACGTGGGTGCTGTCCCATTACTTGGCCTAAAATTCACTTTTCTCTTCTTGAATGCTGAGTTGTAGCAATGGATTTATTCAAAAATTCTATGCTAGTCAGGAAGAAGTGCTATGGGAACTATGTTGGGTCATATGATTGTCTTTTTCCGTCACTGAGCTACGTGAAATTAGCTGCACAAAGGACGAAAATGAGGGCCAAGTTATGGTGATACGCGTATGGTGAGTTAGAGTAAGAGAGGGGAGGGAAGAGAAGGGGAAATAGGGAGAGGATAGGAGACAGGAAGGAATGGGAAGAGAAGGGTTGGAGAAGGGAGGAAAGAAGAAGAAATGACAGGGTAGGGGAATGTAGGGTAGAGTAATGATTGACGGGATATGTGTGTGTAAGGGAGGGATCGGGAAGGAGAGGATCAGATAGGTTAGGGTAGGGAAAGGGATAATGTTGAGGTAGGGTTGAGTAGGTCAATGTAGGGCAAGACAGGAGTCGACCAGGGTAGGGTAAGCAAGTTAAACTAGGGTAGGACACAGCAGAGAGAGGTTGTTATGGCAGGACAGAAGTAAGGCTCAAACTTCTATCCTAACCCTATCTAAACCAACTCAAATAAACCCAAACCAATCCAAACAAATCCAAACCAACCCAAACCAACCCAGTCTATTCTAACCTACCCTATCCTAACCTAACCTAACCTACCCAAAGCCAATCCAACCCAGCCCACAGTAACCCACCCCAACTCAACCCAACCCAGCCCAATCTAACCCACCCCAACCTAATCAAACTGAACCAGACGTAACCCAATGCAGTCTGACCTAACATGACCTGATCTCAACAGGAATAGCTTGGATTCAGACTCGGAGCTCCCACCCCCCCTACCACGTCATCGAGGAGGCGAAAAGAACCCTTATCTCCTTGGGCATAGATGTCAGTCTCCTTAAGAAACAGGATACGTCTTGTTATAAGCATTACTGAGGTGTGTGTGTGTATGTGTGTGTGTGTGTGTGTCTGTGTATGTGTGTGTGTGTCTGAGTATGTGTGTGTGTGTGTGTGTGTGTGTGTGTAACTCACCGGGTCGGTCATGATCACTTGATGGTAGTGATCGTCAGCTTTTACCCTCCCGGAAGGGAGCTGAGAGCTCATAAAGTCCGATCTATGGGCAAGGCTGTGACCTTCACTCATGCACATACCCATCCCCTTGCTCAAAGGGGACAGTAACCACCTACTTCCTCAGTGATACTTTTCGCAACCTGAGCGAGGCGCGAACTCCCGTCTACCAGATGGCAAGCTACCATTGCGGCAGCCTGTGTGTGTGTGTGTTTGCGGCACGAGCGTGTACGTGTGTGCGTGCGTGCACATGTGCAAAACTTCCCCAACACGTTTTCTTTTGTGATTTAGTTCCTGCTTCTCATGCATATAAGAAGATTATACTTGTTAGGCCAAAACATACTATCATTAATTTTTTATGTCAGTTCCTAATCCTATTCTAGAGTAGTACGCTAGCTAACTTCCTCCCTGTCCCCCGAAAGGACGATGGTGGAAAATGAATGTTATAATATCTGTTCTATTATCTTACAAGGGGTTTCTTGCCGCCCATCTTCTATTATTGATCCTGTCCTTCAATAAATCCGCTTTACTGTGCTTTTACCTGTGTTTACTTTACCTGTGTAATTTGTGAGACAATCAAAGTTTCTCCACACCTGAGCTATGATAGCTATATTTAAAGCTGAGAGATGTGTTTGTTTGTTTGTTTGCTTTGTTTGTTCTGTCACCCCCTCCCTCTCCCCCCCTCCACCTCACTTACATACTTTCCTCGTTAGTCTCTTATCGTGCATACCCTTTATTCAATCCCTTCATCTCATCCTTGGTCTCCTTCTCTCCCCCCCCTCCACCTCATTGACATATTCTCCTCGTTAGTCTGTCACTCTCCATCCTCTCTTCTGGATTCCTCTATCTCATCCTTGGTCTCCCCCTCTCCCCCTCTCCATCTCACTCACATATACTCTCCTAGTTAGTCTCTCACTCTCCATCGTCTCCACACCACCCCTCTATCCTTAATGGACGCCTGATTGCCAAGTGGGGTACGGCGCCCTAATTAGATGTATTTTCAGTGACTTTGACTTGATTCCAACATCTTGTTACTCAGGGAAGGGCGACTGGTCATATTTCTCTTTGGATTTGTGGCCTGAATAGCCTATTCCCGGGACCCTACGCTTCTATAAGTGCGACTGAGGAGAGGATAATGGGGAGATGAAGCACCCTCTTGATCCTGCGTCATCCTGCAGTCCACTGGGTTCACGTGTCAGCTGAACCTATAATAAATACTACTAGTACTACTACTACTGCTACTTCTACTACTATTACTACTACTACTCCGTCACAGTATTTACTCTACACTATTTCCAGACGATTTTACTCATAGGCTTTATTCAACTTTATTAACTGAAGAAGCTAATTAGTCCTTTACTTAGCCCCTCCATTTCTTCAGTTCATTTCTCACACATTCTCCTTTCACTTCGCCTTGGCGAAAAATGGCCCTCTCCCTGACTTGAAAGGCGAGTTGTAGCAATAGATTAACACTAGAATGTGGTGCTAGTCACGAATAAGTGCTATGAAAAGGATGATGAGCGGTAAGGAGATTGGAGGCTTCAGAACCCTTCGAAACTAATAAACCCCCGAACTTCTCCACCTTGCCTCAGTGCCAGATTGAGTGTGAGAGGGGGAGGATGTGTGTGCCCGTGGTCAATGGGACTCTAGTGACTCTAAAGCATACGGCAGTGAGGCTGGAGGCTTTGGAAGGCTTCGAAGCTTATGAAACCCGAATCTGAATTCTCGTTTCCGTTCCCTGGTTGATGTGCGAGGGGAGGAGGGTGTGTGCGTGTGTGTGTTGTGATAGCAGACGACGGCGCTCATGTGATAATTCCAGAGCTAATTTGCAGCTAAAAGAAAGATGGAAAAAAGAATATAAGAAAATAGTGGCAAAATCATTAAGACTCCAATTGAAAGACGATATGAAGGTGAAACTCCCAAATATTAACTGAAATAATGATGATGATGATGATGATGATGGTAATGATGATGATGATGATGATAATGATGATGATGATGAACAAACACTACAGTTCGTTCATTTCAACTTGGCGGAGATCTTCGTCCCTTTTCAGCTCATTTCTCTCGGCTTAGTGGCAGGATGAGAATATTCCACGGGTCAGCATCCTTTCCATCGTACTTCTTCGTGACTAGCACCGCATTAAAGCATTTATCTCATTTTACAGCTCAGTTTTCGAGATGGAGAGATGGCAGCTTTTTTTTTTACGCCTATTTACAGTGAACAGAGTATAGAAATTTGACTCGATGAGAACTGTACTGACAAGGTTAGTGTGTACGACTCAGTCTGCTGGTGTGGGGTTGGTTGTGGCGGTGGGAGTAGAGAAGAATGAACAAGTGGTGCAGGATAGACACTGATAACCCTGACTGAGTAGTACCCGCAACACACAAGACCTTACCCCCAGC
>JAGKTI010018774.1:5508-17454 GCA_018397915.1 Birgus latro | reverse complement strand
TCATTGGTAGACATCAGGAAGGGCATCCGGTCATAAAATGCTACACGCTCCAATTCCAAAAAGGCCGACGCATGCAAGCATGTTGCAGCCTTCAAAAAACGAATATTCTGGTATCGGATAGTCCGGCACCTCTTTTAAACAGTTACAAAAGGGCGCTTGAACTTCCCGCGCCTGCTAGACAGTTAAGTGGGCAGCCATTGGTTGCATTGACTATAGCACGTCCTCACTTGAGTTAAGGTATCTAAGGCAAATGCAAGTGTCAGTGGTTGTGTCAAGCGTAAACATCCGTCTGTTTCATTAGTCAAGGCTGGTTGATCGTGGTTAAATTATCCCTCCAAACTACGACAATGACGAAACGCCAGTCACCAAGTAAATCAATACATTGGAATAAATGTAATTCATTCATGACTCACACGTTTACGCTCCCTTTTTTTCCTAGTACCCGAATGATTTAAAAAAGTAACCCAGACTGGAGGGACTGGATCGGCATGTTTGCATCTATTCTGCTGTTCTCGATCATCAACAAGACGACCCTTTTCTCTCATATTTCTCCTAACTTTGTGAGAGCATTGTTATCAATGTAACTAATTTGTGAATACGAAATTCTCACAATAAACCACTCCTAAGCATCATTTTCTGTTCTTGTGAATAGGAAATGTTTCACAAAGTTTCTCGTTTTTAGTTCATGGTTAAATACGATATCACCACTTCAGTTTATTCTTAATTACAGCCAAAGTCAAATTAAAAGCTTATTTCGATCAATGGTATCTAGTGGGACACTTTATAAGAGTGTGGAGTGTATTAAGCATTATTACGCTTCGGGGTTGTGTGTGAGTAAGCCAGTCGCCACGAGGCAAGTTGTTATCATAGTAACCGATTAATAGGTACCCAGTGACTTACCGCACTGGTTGCCCATATCTTCACGTATATTTTCACTCATCTGTCTGGATAAAATGTACGTGTGTATGTGTGTATGCCAATGTATGTGTAACTATGCATGGATGTGTGTGTGTGCGTGTGTATATATATATATATATATATTTGCCTTAATGACCAGGGGCTTCGGCCCCAATGGTCGATAGGCAAAAAAAAAAAAAAAAAATTAAAAAAAAATAAATAAATAAAAATGGTTAAGTCGTGCGCAGGATTTTTGAAGGTGGGGAGGGGAAATTTATAACACAGTTTTTTCAGTTGATTTCATTCATTCATTCATTCATCATCCAATCTTATGTTGCCCCATGAGAAGCGTAGGAGCCCGGGGATAGGCAAGTTGGTTCTGACGTTTAAGATGAGAGTGACTAGCCCCACTCATCCCTGAGTTGCATTACATGAGCAATAAACCCCAACCATCCCTAGATTGTAAATCTGCACAGGCTCAATCCGACTGGAGCGCCTTAATTACCCAGTAAATTAAGTAACGCAATACGGTAAACTTAGGTACTGTAACTTCCTAAAGTACTGAAAGGGTACAAATTCAATGTAATTTGCATGCTGAACTCCACGGAACCTTGGAAGTAAAACAATGAATACGGTCGTTTACTTGACATTTCACACACACACACACACACACACACACACACACACACACAGGAAAAACAAGAGAAAACGCTTCTTCGCTTGTTGATTTCTGACTGCAAACTAACTCATTAATTCAATCTGCATAGAAGTTCCGTTTATCTACCCTAATGAAACATTCTAGAAGTTTCCACTACGTTCTACAATCTTTCATTACTTTTTCCAATAGCCTTCCATGACGTTCCATTTCTTCTCTTTGGTAACAAGACATTCTAGGACCTTTGTGAAACTTCGTAATTCGTTATTTCTTATAATTTATAACTTATTCTCTATTATTAGTCTGTCTCGTAACATTCTTAACATGATTCAGTTAATTTAATGAATTGCGTTTTCATTCTTTCCAAATGAGGTGTTAAACCGTCAACCCCATCCCCTCGTGCGCGCGGCCTTGGTCTGGGGGGATTTAATACAGTAAGACTTTTTTTTTTATTACGGTAAAAAACAAAAGCAGTGGGATAAGGTACGACTGTTGAAAAAACTTTATCATGGTGTTCCCGTGATGAAGTTGCGCGACGTAAAGTATTGGTTCATCAGCTGTTTATGATATAAAGAAGCAAGGTGAAAAATAATAAATTCTGTGCAGGCATTGATTCGAAGAAGCTAATGAACATTAGAGAAACTGAAGTACACATACGGTTAACAGTACTGACAATGACAGAGTGATGATCGAATGGTTTCGGCAGCGTTAGAGTGTTGGAGTGAATGTGTAAGACAACATGTAAATGATCCAAGCTCAGTTATTCCATTAAAAAATAAATAAATAAATAAAAATAAATAAATAAATTTGAATAAGACTGAGATTACACTGAAAGATAGTGTGTCAGAGGTTTGCAGTAGAATTAGCCTCTGTGGTACAGTGGTAAAGTGTGCGTTTTCGTATACTGAAGAACGAGGGTTCGCGCCCCTCCAGAGTGATAACTTTGGAAGCGTTCTTCCGACCAAGTACTGCTTTGGCGGACATAAAGGGTGTTGTGGTTGAACCAGTGTCACATACTATAAAGTATGCTTGTACCCAGTCGGCTTGCGCGGGCCGATTAGACTTGGTTCACAGACTACACACACATCCAAAGCCACTCCAACACAGCAGTCACACTTACAAGCACTTCTCACCCTACATACGATCTCTGCAGAGCACCACATGTTGGTGGAGTGGAGCCTGATACACCAGAAAGAAAGAATTATTTCTGCGAGATTACCATTGTTCCCTGTTGGAATTATTGCCCGACATACGTGTATGTGACCTTTGTTAGTCCAACATAACAGTTCATCTGGCAAGGTTGTGAAACCAAGGGTGCCGGAAAATCGGTGGCGTACCAGTATACCCGTATATTGTTACCGACCACTGCCCCGACCACTAATCTGGGACTGACCGTGTGAAGTCTATTTTGGGTGTACCAACAGTGTGAATGTTGATTTTAGCTGCAAATTATCCGCTGACCTCTGTGTGTTGACACAGCTGCAACCCAATTTAGTAGAACAGTGTATCAGCGATGACAAGGTTCAACCCATATCGAATTTTGGAGGTGGAGTAGAACCCAGGTGATAATAGGGTTGCCATATCTGAATTGTCAAAAATCCAGGATGCTTCCACTGAAACCCAGGCTTCACCCCCCCCCCCCCCGACACACACTTTGGGACTCTGGCGTTATGAGACCTTGATTATATATAAAAGACACACACACACACACACACACACACACACATATATATATATATCCTCTGTGGTGCAGTGGCAGAGTGTGCATCTCGCACGCTGGTGGGCGCTGGTTCGCCTCCCGCCAGAGCTGTAAAAACTTTGGGAAACATTCCCCAAGCCACTTACTACCTTGGCGGACATAAGGGGTGCTGTGGTTGAACCAGTGTCGCATACTAGTATGCTTACACCCAATCGGCTTAAGGCACGACTACACTTGGTTCACAGACTACACACACATCCAAAGCCACTACAACACAACAATAACACTCACAAGCACTTCTAAGCAGCTGGGTAGAGATACATGACTTGTATCGTCCCTGCTTTGGTAGGGATAGGCCGGTCCTGCAGTGGACCTCAATGGCTGATGCTGTAATGTAGCCTACCACAATCTTTAATCTTTTTACAGTATAATGGGACAACAGGCAAGTTACAGAATTGGCAAGTTTATGACTGAAAAATGCTAAAGCCGCTGAGGTGCAAGAGAAAATTATAAGAATAATAAATCCTATAGTGTAAAAATGAAAGCTAAGCCAATAATTGTGTGCAATTACCATTTATTTTATGATATCACAGCACTAAGTACGGAAAAAAAAATCGTGGCTGAAGATGAGGAAAATGCAGAACATTCTAGCTTGCTGCTAGCGCTAAACCGGCCAAGTTGGCAACACTTTCCAGCTGACGAAAACAAAGCCGCGTTTTCGCGACGTGAAAAGTCAAGATATTTTGACTAATCTTGATATCACATATTAACTATAGTGCTGATACCCGTTTTCGTGAACACCAAAAGTCAAAACGATTTGGAATTTTGAGTATGACTAGTCAAGATTAGTCAATGTTTATCCCGAGGTATTTTGACCGATATTGACTTTCCATTTTGTAAACAAACCCAGCACTACCGAAGTCGAGCCAAACTCGATAGGGAAGAACGTAGAGTTTATGGCCCATTGAGACAATAATAGTGGTTCCATATTAGTTTTTTTGACATGGAGAATCCAAATTTACTGTCAGCTGACACCTATGGTGGCACCATCTAGCACCAACTTTAGTAAAGTTCTTCATTTTAGCCCACTGAGACAAAACTGATCCCATATAAGGTTATTTGACATGGCTAGTTACTTTTCACAGCAAACTGAAACAAAAGTCTTGCCGCAGGTCCCATGACAATTCTACTCTCGTTTTTCCCTAATGCTACCACAGCGTGAGGGTCCTGAGTATTTTGACAATTTTACCTTGCGTCCAACAAAAATGGTACCGCTGCCATTTCATCTGACGCCAAAATTTCAAGCAAAAGCCCCGTCTGGTCGGTCACAGGACGAATAATATTTAATTCCTCCACTTGCCGAAAATCTCCCAAGGCAGCCATATGGCGCACGAACGAATGTTTAAAGATGGCTCTGAGGTATAGGCAATATAATCTTGCTGACCCGTTTTCGCGACACTCACTTGAAACTCAACATCAGTCAAAATGGATATCAATATAGTCTTGAAAATGTCGCGAAAACGCGACTCAACTAAGGTCTCTCTCTCTCTCTCTCTCTCTCTCTCATTAGAGTTTAATGGTATGTTAATTTTTTCGAGAAAAAGTGATGGAAGCTGTAATTCCGGACTTTTGGAGAATTTTTTAAATTCCTCCCGGGCGAAGATTTTGACACCTAAATGCAGGACATGTCCGGGAAACTCTGAACGTATGGCAACCCTAAGTAATAAGGACCCATAGGATGCACCAGCCAACCTCAGCCGAGCAACATATAGGCTATCCAGTCTGAATATATCTGTAAGCCACGCCCCGATCTCCCAGCGCCTAACAGTTATCGCACGGCTGACACGGTTGTATCGCGTGCCATCTTATTATCACGGAGCTGGTAAGATCTCACGCGATATTAGAATGTTTAAATACCTATAGGTCTGCAGTTATTTGAACTAGATAATTTTCACTTACACCACGATACTCGCGAGGGTTTTTTCTATGGAAATTTGTTCCCAAAAGATAAAGAGAGGCTTCAGTAATAAAAGTAGAGCAAGAATAAGTAGAAGAATGGTTGAAACATGTTTATACCACTTTTTAATCACTGATTTTTACAGCAACTATTGAATCAGTTCAAGAATAAAGCAGGGACGATACAAGCCATGTATCTCTACCCAGTGGCCTAGTCTTGTAGAGACTGTATGTAGGGTGAGAAGTAATTGTGAGTGTAATTGTTGAGTTGTAGTGGCTTTGGCTGTGTGTGTAGTCTGTGAACCAAGTATAATCGGCCCGCCTTAAGCCGATTGGGTTCAGGCATACTAGTATGCGACACTGGTTCAACCACGACACCCTTTGTGTCCGCCAAAGCGGTCAGTAGCTTGGTGAACGCTTCCCAAAGTTTTTACAATCTTGGCGGGAGGCGAACCCACGCCCACCAGCGTGCGAGACGCACACGCTGCCACTGCACCACAGAAGCTACATATATATATATATATATATATATATATATATATATATATATATATACTATATATATATATGCGAGCGCATAGACCTGTATGTTTGTGTGGTGTGCCCTACCACCTTTTTCTCCCTTCCCCATCTGCTTCACTTCCCCATCTGCTCCAAATCATATTTACCCAATCGCTCATCCACTTCTCACTCATATTCTGTGTTTTTTTTTTTTTTATCCTCATGCAACCTCTCTTTCCTCTTTGTATGGACTGATTCCTCCTGCCCATCTCTCCTTCTTATCATCCATCCCATTTGCACCTTCACTCTCACCACCACCAGAGTCCCTATCCCCAACCTTTGTATGCCCTCGCATCCAACACATATACGAGTATTCCCATTCTCTTATCCACTCACATATAATCAATCACTGCCTTCCGTTCATTCAGTTCACCACCCACCCTTCTCATCACTCGCCATGTATACCTGTGGATCATTTTGTGCCTAAAGTGGGTACTGGCATTATCCAATCCCCTCCCCTCACAAATGTCCACTGGAGCATTACCATTCTCGTTCACATCTGCAGGTATTCCCCACACACTAAATACTCCATCCACCTTCACATTCCCTACTTTTCCATTCATATCTTCAATCAAAAGCTTCTCACTCCTCCCAAACTTTTTAATGCAAGCTTCCACTTTTACCCCGAACTCTTCTTTCACTGCTTACATCGTCTTCTGTCGGCGCATACAGACACACAATCGCCCGTGCTAGCATTCCATGTTCCAATCCTCAACATGTCCTTTGTTCGGTCCTTTGTCATCACTCGTAGGTCAGTCATGTTCGAGGCCTTTTACTTGTCTTTTTAGTTGTTTTCCGGGGAGGGGCTTAAGTAAAAAGGCCAAACTCAGATTAATGAAAAATTGCACATTTTCCATTTCTCTCAGGCACTACTTTCCCTGTTGCTGAGGTGCTTGTGTCTCAGTAGGCATTGCTTTACCGTCAGGCCTTCAGAATCCACCGTATTCGTACATTCACAAGTCCACGGCAACCTTTTATTTTATTTTATTTTTTGTGATCTTTGTTTAATTATTGGATTTTTTTTTATAGTAGTAATGATACTAGGTCTGCCTGACTTCTTATGAAATTTGATTGCCAAAAACATATTTTATACTTTTTGTTAATCAGTACAACCTTATATATTTACCTGGGTTTAATTAAACCGCCTGTGGTCTTAAAATTTTTCCTCTGGGCACTACCAATTAAGGGTCAAGGAAATGTTGAGCAGAATGCACATCGGTAGTAAGACCATGGATGTCAGTAAAATACAACACCGTGCTCGCATTTCGTCTCAGACGAGCAAGATATGTAGCTGCAATAACCGCTGCTGGTACAGTAGCTTGATGACGACAAGGAAAGCCCTGTCTCTCCAGCCCGACCCTGCCAGTAGTGGCCATCCGAGGTTGCACTGCGTTACTCTTAATAACGCAGCGGCTATCGCTAGCGAGGAAATTGAACAGAAATGTGATATGTAATGTGCTAATAGGCTGGTTTAGACAATTATGAGTATATATACTGTATATATATATATATATATTTTTAATGCAAGGAAGAAGGAACCAAAGGCCATGGGCCCGCATACTGTTCCTTCCAAGAAAAAGCAAAAACAATACAAAAGAGAGCCAAATTCAAAATCCATTCATTTCGCGATGGCTGGACACACTGCGTTTGAAAGACTGGAGATCATAGGAAGTAGGGAATACAGACAGAGGGAGACAGCTCCAGAGCTGACCAGTTGCATAAATGAAGGACTGGGAGTAAAGAGAGTTGGACAGAAAAGGGATGAGAGTTTGTTGCTAGACGGGTACTACATGCCCGTCGTAGAGGTGGAGGGATGCAAGCAGACAGTTCAGGGGAACAGTGACCATTGAAGTAGCGATAGGAGAGAGATAAAGAAGCAACAGTGCGGCAAAGAGACAAAGGTTGAAGGGAATCAGTAAGAGGAGGAGAGTTAATGAGACGAAAAGCCTTTGACTCCACCCTATTGAGAAGAGCTGCATGTGGGGAGCTTCCCCACACATGAGAGTTGTACTCCATACACGGGCGAATAAAACCCGTGTACAAGGTCAACAACTGTGCAGGGGTAAAGAAGGTTCGGAGTCGGCTTAGCACACCTAATCTCTTGGAAGCAAATTTCACAAGAGATGTAATATGTTCTTTCCAAGATAAATCCCGAGAGAATGATGCAGGACTGAGCTGGACATTATTAAACATTAGTGGGTAATCCTGAGGAAGATTTTGTCGGGTTGATAAGTGTAAGAACTGAGTTTTTGCTGCCTTAAGAATAACAAGATTATTTTTACCCCAATCAGAGATACGAGCCAAGTCAGACATTCGATGTGTCATAGCCTCATCCCTTGTTTGTTGAAGTAACAGCTGAGATGGACGTTGCGGAAATCGAATGGAAAGGTGAAAGGGTGGAATCATCAGCATATAAGTGGATAGTGTTAGATGTACAACTTAGAAGGTCATTGATGAATAAAAGGAAGAGAGTTGGTGATAGGACAGAGCCCTGAGGAACACCACTGTTGATAGGTCTAGAAGAAGAACGATGGCCGTCTACAACAGCAGCTATAGAACGACCAGAAAGGAAGCTAGAGATGAAGGCACAGACAGAAGGATAGAAACCGTAGGAGGGCAGTTTGGAAATTAAAGATTTATACCAGACTCGATCGAAAGCCTTTGAGATGTCAAGTGCAATGGCAAAGCTTTCGCCAAAGTCCCGAAAGGAGGATGACCAGGAGCCTGAAAGGTAGGTGAGAAGATCGCCAGTGGAGCGTCCCTGACGGAACCCATACTGACGATCAGAAAGAAGGTTGTGACAGGAAAGATGCTTTAAAATTTTTCTATTAAGAACTGATTCGAAAACTTTTGAGACACAGGATGTTAAAGCAATTGGACGATAGGTAGACGGTTGGAAATGGTCACCCTTCTTTGGGACTGGCTGAATGAGAGCAAACTTCCAGCAAGTAGGAAAGGTACAAGTTGATAGACAAAGGCGAAAGAGTTTACCTAGGCAGGGTGTCAGCACAGAAGCACAGTTTTTGAGGACAACAGGAGGGACTCCATCAGGCCCATATGCCTTGTTAATATTGAGGCCAGTGATGGCAGAAAATACATCACCTGAAGAAATTTTAATGTCAGTCATGAGGAAGTCTGAGGGGGGAAGTGATGGAGGAACAGCACAGGAATCGTCTAAGGTAGAATTGGAGGAGCAAGTCTGAACGAAGAGATCTGCTTTATCAGTAGAAGAAATAGCTACAGAGCCATCAGAGTAGAAAAGAGGAGGGAGGGATGATGAGGTAAAGTTGTTAGAAAGATTTCTGGCAAGGTGACGGAAGGAGCGAGAAGAATTCGAGTTGGAGAGTTGGGAACATTTACTAGCAGAGCGAAGAACCGATTTAGCACGATTCCGTGCAGAAATATAAAAAAGATGTGATTCAGGGGTGGGTTGGCTCCGGTACCTTTTAAAGGCCCTCTCCTTGTTGCGGACAGCATTAGAACAAGCGTGATTAAACCAAGGCTTTCTTGCATTAGTCAGAGGATATGAGAAAGGAATGCATGCTTCCATGCCCGAGAGAATAACCTCCGTAATGCGCAAGGCACACTCATACAGCTCCCGGCCATGGAAGCAATAATCATTCCAAGGAAAATCAAAGAAGTACTGCCTGAGGGCCTCCCAATCCGCAGCTCCAAATTGCCACAGGCGGCGTTTCTTTGGAGGGTCCACAGGCTGTACCGGAGCGATAGGACAGGTTAAGGTAATAAGGTTATGATCGGAGAAGCCCAACGGAGAGAAAAGATTAACAGTGTGAGCAGAAGGATTAGTTGTTAGGAAAAGGTCAAGTATGTTGGAACTTTCTCCAAGGCGGTCAGGGACACGGGTAGGGTGCTGTACAAACTGCTCTATGTCATTAAGGATAGAAAAGATGTATGCTTGTTTGTGAGAGTGTGATGACCTTCTCTCTGTGCAAATAAAATCCTGGAAAAGTTCAGAAAAGGAAGATGGTGGAACAAGTCCTGAAGGTTGGTGTAACGGGAGCTCCAACTCTCTATATCACAAGCTTGCCATCCACCTTAGGAGTACCGCCCAGTTCGAATGGTGTACTTTTAACTCGCTGGGAGCATTAAATGGTGCTCACCTGGAGAATTCTAATGACCTCATCGATCAGGTAAACTACGCCGACTCAGCAATAAGAAAATGGCAAGTTTCGACATCAAACCACTCGTCACGAAGAAAATGGTAGATGAGGCTATGCGGGCGATACAGAGGGCAATGGGCTTCATCGGAGATGAGAAACTACCGTTGCCGGGATCTGATTTTGCTAAACTTACATCTACATCACTGTGTGTTAAATTCGATGCATTTACTTCCAGTGGACAAGAACTTGGGCAACGCAAGGAGCTGTCCATGGGCTCGCATTTTTCTACCATCAGGTCTTGCCTATGCATGGAAATATTAGAGGCTGATTATTACCCGGAAATCATAGACATGGATGCAACATTTTGTAGAAATGGTGAGGGCGTCATAGTCATTGTGCCTAGGGATAAATATATTCTGAACAAGCTGAAAATGCTAAACTACTTGTATGCTGATTGGTAGTCCACAGTGAAAAAAAAAAAATACCATTCTTAGACAAGATAACACGGAGGGCGGACGGGGAAGTCAAATATTCTGTATACTGTAAGCCAACCAACATAGATGACTATTCACTCTCTCAGCACACCATGAGAGGACCAAATTCAGGCGGTCATAAGATCTTTTCTTAGAGCATAACGGATTTGCCGTGAAGAATTCCTCGAGGAAAAGATTAGGTACGGTGTATCATAGAAGCTTTTAAGAAGCAATGACATCCTGAAGACTTGCTTTAAAACTTAAAAGAAAGGCAAACGGCATCATTAAAAAAAGAAGAGAAAATGTATGTGATCCATCAGTCAATGCGAATATAAGTTACATCTCTGTCCATAACTCATGCAGAACGTCAGTTCTCACTGATTTACGAAAAGCAGACTTGGGAATCTCAGTTTCCTAGGGGAAATACGTGAAGCAATCAAAGAAAAGAAGAAAAATTAGGAATGAGAAAAGTGTAGTCTATGGCATACAGTGTAATGGGTGCTAAAAACTGTACAGTATATGGTAGAAACAGGACGAGACTTTGGCCTTGGCCCGTATGTAGCATCTTTTCCTTGACGATTTATCTGCTACACTACACATTAAGGTTTCCTTATATATTATTTACTGCATTCTAATAACGATATAATGTGCATATAGAGCATACAAGAGAATTCTTGCGCGCACGTCCAGAAAAAAATCAGTAAGATAGAAATGTTGAAATGTTAGAGTGCTTCCTTAGCCGACCTAAATACGGACTTAAAAGACTGAGATAGCAGAACACGCAAATGATTTAAGCAGACATAGACTATTGAATTCCGTAGTCCTGTGCAAACGTCAGCCAATATGGGAAGAAGCTGAAAAAGGATATGATGAATAAAAGAGAATACTTCTGAAGGTAGACAGTCATATTTGTGTAACAACTGTAAATATCAATAGAAATGGGTTTTTCTGTCTATCCAAACAAGCAGCGAATACTCGTATAGCACTGATATGAAGACAGAGGGTGGAGTAAACCGACAGGATTAACCTGCACATAGTCAGGATGCAGCATACATAGGGATGGAGTTAACCAGTACACAAAAGTCTCGGTTGCGATGGTTACCATTCAGTCTCTGATAATTATCAGAAAGACTGAATGGTAACGATAGAAGCCGAGACATGGGTTTTATGTAGCCGGAAATGTTAAAGAAAACAAAGAATTCAAGCTATGTATATCTATGTATCTATCTGTCTACGTGTCTATCTATCTATCTATCTATCTATCTAATATTTCTCAATTCTCGGGTAAAAAATATACTATGACCGTTTGCATACGGAGTTGCTCGGAATCATTACTGCAATAATCAACATTAACATTATCACACTCACTATTATCATTACCACTGTCATTACTACCACTCGCATTACTGTCTTCAATATCACTGTCATCATTACTTCTATCAGTCATCATTACCACAATCATTACTACCACCAAAACCACTACAGCTATCATCATTATCACAGTCATCACGGTGAAGGATTTAATTGTAGATCACACACACACACACACACACACACACACACACACACACACACACACACACA